>JABFEB020000033.1:11157423-11191537 GCA_019775895.2 Stomatorhinus ivindoensis | reverse complement strand
TGTTCGGAGGTGCAAGTTACCATGGTAATTGAGCGGGG
This sequence comes from Stomatorhinus ivindoensis, assembly GCA_019775895.2. Taxonomy (NCBI): domain Eukaryota; kingdom Metazoa; phylum Chordata; class Actinopteri; order Osteoglossiformes; family Mormyridae; genus Stomatorhinus; species Stomatorhinus ivindoensis. Next base: position 11,191,499 of record JABFEB020000033.1, on the reverse strand, counting down.
ATTCATGTAAGACACGTTGATGGAACGGAACTGTCACTTTAGTAATACAGACTTCTCGAAATAAGCCAGACTTTCCCTTAATCCTGCTTTGTGGAATACCCCCTAGGAAATACTACTACTACTGTGTATTTAAAAACCCGCGAAGTCGTGAATCCACGATAAGTGAACCGCGAAGTAGCGAGGGATCACTGTACGGCAGAATAAAAATCAATTGCTGCAAATTTTGAATGTCATGAAGCTCGAACTGTCAAAAATGTGCATGATACAATATAATTCCTTTTTGATTTTTTTATATTCTGTCATAGGTATCCTATATCTACAATTAGCATGTGATAACTATTTGCCAACCTTAATTCAACTAGTACGAAACATAAAAATGTTAGAATATTCATGTCTCTTGTGTATGGTCGCGAAACCTCTCATACTAATATCAATCTGCATGTCCACTTCAGTGGCCTCTATAATGGGGCATATTTAGCACCATGCTGTGCTAAAAATGCTACTGGGGATTATCACTGCCCAAAGCCATCAGAGAACTGCAGTGTTGGAGTTAGACTTTTATTTAAGGGGTGGGCAAAGGATGAGCATGGGGTCCATATAAATGTTTGGCAGAGACACTAAATGTGTACAGTCTTTGTAACTTGTCAGTTTGGCATTATCTAGATTATTTGCGTGTTTGTATGCAGTAGAATTTCTCCTAGTCAGTACAGTCAATCAAAACCTAAATTGGGTTTTATATCATTTATTGAGATTATTTCTTCCCATGGTTGTGTATTGTTAAAACACAATTCCTGTATTTACATACCATCCAAGTATTGAGTGTGCGTAGTAATTAATTAGCTATTGAGGTTAGAATGCTCCCCTCTGTTTGTGTATGTTAGGCAGGTCACATGGATTGATTTAGTTGTAATTAATTTGTATAGAATAGAACAGTGCAAAAACTCAGTTTCAGACAACAGTTTTTATTAAAGGTTTTTATTCTCCATGTTTTGGGGCTTTAGTCGGTTTCTCCTCTTGCCTGTTACCTGAAATGAAGTGGCACCTGTTTAAAAGACACTTTGCAAAGAAGGGAAAAACTAATAATTTCATTGCTTTTGAAAACAGTCTTTCACATGGCACTGATGTTGCTCGATTAGCCAGGAACACCTGTGCCAGCTTGTACAGGTGGGGGGAAGACCCTGGTGCTCTGCTCCCAGTATGCAATTGGGTCTTCACCTCTATCCAGATATCCATCAGCTAAGAAACGCTGAACTTCCACTTTAGCATCTGCTGTAGGGTTTTGTTGTCTTCTTACCTGATGAGCTTTTAGGTCAAAGACCTGCCAGACCTTGCGTAAAGTTGGCAGAAAAAAGAAGGTAATGCCTGTATTTGTTTGCACAAACAGTGTGACAAATTAAACAAGGTAATAAAAATAAACCTTTGGTTGTTCTGGCTGTCTGCTGGGTCCAGAAGCTGGGTCATCTGCTACTGGTTATGCCATTGTTGGTGGTACGTTAATCAATTTTGCACATTCTGCGATGCCATATTTCTGGGCTTCCTGGACTTTTGCTTGGTTTTCAAGCGCAAGAGTTTTGAACCTTGGATCCAGAAATATTGCTGCCTGTAGGCAGTGGACATTTTCAGACGATGGCCTGGCTCTTAAATTGTCCAGTAGTTTCTGTCCCAGAGTCACTGCTAATGGATGTGAACTGTCAGCCAACTGCAACATCACTGCATGTTGCAGATTCCTGAAGAGTGGTATGACCTTTAAAAAACACATCATCATCATCATTTGTTGAATGCATTTAGCTGTTACACTTTGTATTATGCATTTCACAAAGTTATATGTACAAACATGTACAAACACACCGTAGAGCAGGTTACAGTTCTTGTGTGACCTCGAAAAAACAGACAGCACTTAGAGAGACTGACTGATTGCCTCAAGTTCGTCACTAGACAGAGGAGTAATGTCTGTCCTCAGATTTGTCAGAGCAGCTCCAACAGGCTATCTATGGTCAAAGAGACGCTGAAACATTAAATAAATACTGTTCCAACGTGTATCTACCTCCTGGAGCAGCTTATGCTGTGGCCTTCCAAGCCGTCCCTGTACACAAGCCAGCCTTTCGTTTGCAGTTGTCCAACAATTTTTCTTGCCTTTTCCCGGACAAGAGCCAGGCCAGGAGTGTCTGCTATGGCCTTTATTTTGCAGTCAAATTCAGTGTGTGGGCAAAACATGGAATATGAGTTATTCTCAATAGCTGGGCACACTTTATCATATTGGCTGCATTGTCTGTAATATTACATCTTATTTTCCCTTGGAGGCTCCACTCAGATATGAGCTTTTCCTTTGCTTAAGGTTCTCTGAAGCATGTACCTGGGGGAACCCAGCAATCTGCTTGCTAGCTTCCCCTTTTCTCTGAAATGGCATGTGACAGCCATGAAAGCATCTATGTTGACTGTCAATGTACCACTGTCAATGTAACAACGTTACTGCATATAATGCTTGCAATTTCTTGTCATATAAACCAAAGAACATTGCACTATAGCATTACTAGGCTATACAAAGTTGATCACTGAATAAAAAAAGGTCAGTGCTGGACATACATAACTGTGGAGCAGCAGCAGGCCTTGCTAGAGTGTAAATGCCAGCAGCATTGTCTACATTACCACTCTGTGTACTTGGATCCACCAAATATTTAGACCGCAGGTGTCTAAACATAGAAGAGGTGTTGATAGGTATTTTAGCACTACACTGCATTCTCTACACTTCACCTCATCCATGGAATTTAAATCAAAGTAACCCAGGCCCTAGACCTAGGTCTCTTTACACCTTTTCCCTCCATTGATCCCTATTACTATCTAAATGTAACCTACCTCTATCTCAATATGTACCAGTAGCTATATGTCTTTGTTACCAATGTCATTATATGTAATCTATGTGTCTATGGATACTCTAGCTGTTTGATTTATGTTTGTAACTGAATCTAAGCAAAACCTTGATATTATACCTACTATAACTCACTATCCGTATGCCTGAATCACACTAACTGCACTAACTGCTAACCTGTTTCACTAATACAATTAGATTTCAAATAATAATAATCACCGAAGTACTCGCTCAAACCAACAAACACCCAACATGGGTTTCCAGGGTTTTTTATAGGTTTTTTCTCTCACCGTGAACAATGACATGGCGGCCACGTGACTGGTGTTTTGAAACATTTCGCAAACTCCATATCGAGACCGGAAGTTTCAGATGTCTTCAGAACAAATCGATCCTGGGTTCCGAAATTGCCATCTCTATAAGAAGTATTTCTTTGTGGTTACCCTGTGTTTTGTTATTTGTTGTCTGTCTGCCTGCTCCTTGTTGCCCCAACCTTTTGTAATTAGTCTTTGCGTTTCCCTTTTTTAGTTTTGACCCCTCGTGGTCCGTTTATTTTGTAGTGTTCTTAGTGTGATCAGTTTTGTTTAATAAGCCTCTGTGTTCCTGTGAGCCGCCAGTGGGTCGTCTACATTCTGTTCCATGCCTGCTCCATGCCTCTCCCCCGTGCCCTCTCCGCTCCAGTCTGGGACAGAGAGACAATAAAACCCCTGTAAAAACATAGCTTTTTTCAATGTTGGGGTGAACTGCCCCTTTTTACAACCAGAAGATGTGCTCTAATCAATATGTAAGCCCTAACAAATATCATCATTATAACCAATGTTTACTATATGGTAAGTTAAGAAAAATAATAGCAGTGTGATTTTTTTTTATTTTAAACTGTGTGAGGAATGTACGTAGGCTAGAAAGCTAAACTGAAAACCAATTCATGAATCTTTGTTATCTTAATTGCTTTATGTGCAGTCTAGGCCTAGTCACTGTCAGATGTCATCGGGTTCCTTGTCTCATATTGTTGATTACCGATAATGTCGTCATATTACCCAGTCCTATTAGTGAACACTGCAAAGCACATTGAAATCTCTTACTTTCTGTAGGGAAAATGAAGGTATGTATGAAAGTCAGTGAAATGAACATTGATGAATAATTTTCTTAATGAATAAAATGAATGAATGAAAACATGGTGTTACGTTGGATTAAGAAACAAATACATTTTATCTGGAGCTATTTCACGTTAACATAGGATAGAAATTCAGTGGATACAGACTTCATGGATTTTGTACTCTTGTCTAGAAAAATAGATATAAATACAGAACTCCCATTTTCAGACACCTCATTTGGTGAACCTCAATGAAGATCCACTTATGTCAGAATGCCTCCTTTACTACATCAAAGATGGAATAACCAGGTAAGATTCATTCATCGATCCATCTGTAGCCAAATATCCAGTACACGGTTGCAGTGGTTCTCAGGAAAACCAGAGCACAATGCTGGGGTATATCTTAGGGTACCAGTGCATGGCTGGGCACACATGCAATTTAGAGAATTTATTTACAAAAAAACTTCAGAATTGCTAATTAAATATATTTGTTAACAATTAGCAGAGGTTGGGTGTGCAATTGTAAGTAGATTTTGCCCAGTTCACATATCGAAACTTATTGAAAGAGCAGTTGGGATTATTCATAAGAAGGATGAACATCTTTCTGCTGTATGTCATATCAGTAACACTATGTAATGTTGTTGCCTCGTCAGGGTGGGACGTGAGGATGCCTGTAGCCGCCAAGACATTGTCCTGAGTGGACACTTTATTAAGGATGAACACTGCACTTTCACCAGCACCACTGGTCCTCTTGGAGAAAGTAAGCATCCTTGATGTCTTCAGGAGCTTTGTACTTAATACCAGTTTGTTTTGGTAGAGAAATTTGTGACTTTGTGCTTTTTTCATGAGTTTGGAATGCGTGGAACTGAAGAATCTCTAACTATGCTTTCTGACTACGTCCTTCTGAACATTAGCAGTCTTTTTGGAGCCATGTGAGGAGGCAGAGACCTATGTCAATGGCAAAAGGGTGACTGAGCCCACTATTCTCCGATCAGGTGGGTCACCAGCTCATCTCGCATCTTGGTGAACAAGGTAGAAAAAAAATATATAGCCCAAACAATCAGAGCTGAATGACTCTACATGGTTGTGTGTCATGCACTTCTTCCAGGAAACCGCATCATCCTGGGAAAGAGCCATGTTTTCCGCTTCAACCATCCAGAGCAGACGCGGCAGGAGCGTGAGCATACTCCCTGCTCAGAGACCCCAGTGGAACCTGTTGACTGGGCCTTCGCACAGAGGGAGCTGCTGGAGACACAGGGAATTGACATGAAGCAGGAGATGGAGCAGAGGTGTGAAAGACTCCAACCACAATAAAACTGAAATATAATTTAAGGCTCAAACCAGTAAACTTTAACAAAGAATATCTTGTTGTGATAGCACTTGTTTCCTTCTCTGTAGACTACAGGAACTCGAAGACCAGTATCGCAAGGAGAGAGAAGAAGCTAACAATCTCCTTGAACAACAGAGACTGGTGAGATTGATTCTGAATAATTAATTCAAACATGCCATTGAAATATCATATGTTGTAAAATCACTTAGTTGAAACCACAGGTCTGAAAAAATGTAACTCACAAAAATCATTTCAATTGTGAATTGCTATTTTTTATTAATATTTATGAACACCACATAAATAGAATGTTTCTATTACATCACATTTAAGTACAAAATTGAAAAGAATTTCAATTCAAATTTAACTAATTACACAATTTATTTATACTATATTGTTCTGAAACACTTTTACATGACATGGTTTTGTCAATCCAATATTTTTAAATATATGTGTGAAATACATAGAAATACATGACTGTCAGGTGGAGTAGGGCATGGTGCACCAGGTCCATGTAGTCCTATTGCTGATGGGAGAATTTCTTTCTGTTTCTTTTTGTTAAATCTTTGAATTTAATAGAAACATAAATAACAATCATCATTATGATTTTGGAGTTCCCTACGTATCACTGAAATACCAATAGCATGTACCATCTTCTTGTATTTTGCCTGTTGTCAACGCAAACAGACCTGACACGGTGAGGGGTCCACTATTTAACCTGGTCACCTGGTTTTATTCCAAAATAGACAGAATAAGGTTTTTTTCACAAAATCATTCACGAAAACTTTACAAAAACTTAGCAAAAACAACAGAACTGTTCACACAACCCCGAGAACCTCTGTACAACAAAAAGAAGTATTGCACTGATCACTGGAAGGACAGGACCTAACATGGCTACACATGCTACTGCCTGGTGCCATAACTCATTACCTTGTTCAGTTCCAGCTATATTCTCACGTCATTTTCAAATAACTCATTTTTGCTTTAAACATATATTTTAATATTAGAAAATATTACATTAAAACAAATAACCATTAAAATAAAATATTGATATTTAGTTAATTCTATTGTAAAAACAACAAAAAATCGTATAATGAATTAATGACTGGTGATAGAAAAAACAGTTTTCCTTTTTTAATTCAGCACCTATAAATATATATAAAAAATCACATTAAACAATCAAAACAATTTTTTCAATGTATATCTGTGTTTAGTTCAAACGTCCAACGAGGTTACTCTCTTTCAGAATTATGAGAGTAAGTTAGAGGCACTTCAGAAGCAAGTAGATGGCTATTACCCAGAAGTCACTGAAGAAGATGAACCAGAAGAGGAAGGTAAAGTGGTTTTATCTGGAGTCTGTGGGCACAGAAAAAGGCACCTGCTCTGACCTCAGGCTGCAACCATTAAACTTGCCTGGAAAAGCAGTGGTAACATAGTGCTGCTTAATTTTTGCTGGTGCTTCATGCCACTGGAAATTATGACCACCATTCCTTCTGTCTGAGAAACTTAATTTAGGGTCCTTATTGGGCATTTTATAGTTCACTGGACGGACCATGAAACAGATCTTGCGCTTTGGGCTTTCCGCAAGTGGAAGTGTTACCAGTTCACATCCCTGAGAGATCTGCTATGGGGGAATGCAGTCTTCCTGAAGGAAGCTAATGCCATAAGTGTGGAACTGAAGAAAAAGGTGTGTAACCGTAGTCTTTCCATCGGAGAGATAAAACACAAATTTACTATCTGAATACTCTGCCATATGAATGGCGCATGTGTTAATACTTATGGGAATACTCTGTCATGTGACTGATGCACATATTAATACTCTGTAATGTGTCTGATGCATGTGTGTGGCCCACAGGTCCAGTTCCAATTTGTACTGCTGACAGACACTCTGTACTCCCCACTGCTACCTGACCTGCTGCCTCCTGATGCAGCTGAAGGGCGAAAGAAGCAGCCCTTCCCCCGCACCATCGTGGCGGTGGAGGTTCAGGATCTGAAAAATGGTGCCACGCACTACTGGACCCTGGAGAAGCTCAGGTAAAAAATACAAAGAAAATAAAGCTGAAGAAAATATGGAGGAGCATTTTTTTTTATTGTTACAAAATACAGGGTGGAGCAAAAGTAGGTATACAATTTTAAAGTTCTTTTTTGTTAAACAGTTTTTTATTTTACAAAGTATTTTTTTTTAAGTAGGTATACAGTTCTCATTTTACAGTACTCATTGAGTCAGGTTTAGTCTCTTAGGTGTTTGAAATGTCCTCCAGCAACGTTAATAACTTTCTGGAACCCATCCCTGACACTTTGACACACTTTAGCGCACAAATCCCGGCTAGCATCAATGTCCAAAAATGTTTGCGAGATTAACTCCTTCAATTCATCCAATACATTGGGCGGTGTTCGCGTGTTTATAAATAGCAAACGGTGTACGGATGCATTCAGCACCTGACTCTCGAACAGGCTGCCACAGTTTCTCGATACTCCTGTCTTTGTTAACCTCGTTTAACTTTGTTAAAACGTGTTTCAGGGTCTTGCAGAATTACTTTTACTTGCGTGAATCTTCTGAGTATGAAGGAGTCATTTCCACCTAAATTATCTCCTGTGTTTATTTGTGAGGTAGCGCATTTAATGCACAAGTCTCCCCCAAACAAGAGCGAGGATGATGATGAAATCACATCAGGCACAGTGGACAATGGGTGGAGACACAAAGGCTGTGCTGCACTCCAGGCAAACTGCCTTTCAAATGTCTGCTCTCTTTCCAACAAGATGGATGGACTTTTGCAGCTCGTGATAACCAATGAGGATTATGGACGTATTTCAGCTTTTTGCTTTGTTATTACGTGACTTAGTTGAGCTATACCAGTCACCGCTGTTCAGATGCCTGTTACCAGCTACTCTGAGCAGAACAGAACAGTGCTCAGTGCAGTAAATCACAAGGTAGCGCTGTGTGTGTGTACAAACAACAGTTGGTACATGGATGCATCCACAATCTCTTCATATTCATGCATGGATTTAGAGGCACTGTTTCTCGGTTATCCTGGCTGGAATTTACATTCTACTGAGCACAAATGCCCACACTGCACAATGACTGATAGCCGACTGAGTCTATTATCCACAAAACAAATTCCCCAGCACTGCAATTTTCCATCAAGGGGAATTTTAATCACTGTGGTATGAAACAGGACCTGTCAAAATACAACTGATAAGCTGCCTTACAGATCAGGACAGAACTCTGGACCACTTCTACACAAACTTTAGAGGTGCGTTCTGTCATTTCCCCCATACGTCCCTTGGCAAGTCCGGCCATACCACGATTATGCTTGTGCCTAGCTATAAAAGGAAACTGGAACAGTCTAAGCCTATAAAGATCATATGTCGACAGTGAACTCCTAAAGTGGCAGGAACAGTGACAGACTGCTTAGGCTGCTGGGACTGGAAAGCCATGGAGGGTTGGTGTAACAGTGTGGATGAATATGCTGACACTCTTAAATTGTACATCACCGTCTGTAAAGACCTGTGTGTTTCTAAAAAGATCATAGTGATATACAGTAATGACAAGCCCTTGTTCACCAAGCTACTGAGGGTTCTTACAGTATATCTGAGAAGGATTGGAAACAGGGAGATTTATAGGGTTGCCAAGCAGTGCTTCAACAAAGCCCTGCCAATGGCGAAAGCCTTTTACAAGGATCAGCTGGAGATGGATTTTTCCATCAGCAAAAGTTGGGCCATCTGGAGCTCCCTGCAAAGACTTATCTACTTCAAAGTGAAGAACTCCTCTACCTCTACCTGCCACACCCTGGCTACTCAGCTTAACAAATTCTACTACCGGTTTAACATTGACAATCAGTGTCTGCCCACTAAGCTCCCCCTTATTCCCCCTCTGCCTCCCATCCACTACTGAGAATAGTCCCATTGTCACCACCCCCCCTATAACCAATCACTTCACAACTCAACTCATCTAGTCTCCCCTCCACCCACCCTTCACTTTGCACTCACTATGAAACAGAAGGATGTTCACAAACTCTATACAAAACAGAAAGCCAGGTAAGAAGAGGCCCATGTGGTATATGACGTGTCACCTAAAGATACTGCATGGATCTGTTTTAACTGGGATATTCAACACCTCCCTGCAGTTTGCATGGTCTCAAACTGCTTCAAGGTTGCTACTATTGTTCCAATTCACAAGATGAGATCACTAGTCTTAATAACTACTGACCATTCACTTTGACATCATCATGCTGGCAGAACTGAAGGATATCACTGACCCCCTCCTTGACCCTCTACAATTTGCCTATAGGAGTAATCAATCATTGGTGGATGCAGTCAACTTGTGCCTCCATCGTATCCTTCATCATCTCAACTCCCCCGTAACCTATGCCAGGATTCTGCTCATGGATTTCAGCTCCGTCTTCAATACCTCTATCACAAAAAAAGCTCAGCAGAGACAGTTCTTCTTGATCAGCTCAGGAAACTCAACTGTCATAATACATCATGATGAACTTTTATTCATAGAGAGTGTTGTGATAAACTCCATCACAATCTGGTTTCCTGTTGCCACCAGCCTCTCTAAGTCCAGGCTGCTGTGGGTCATCCACCCAGCTGAGAAACACATTAGTTGCTGACTTCCAACCTTAATTTAACTGTTCACTTCTGGAGCAAAAAGGAGAGCAGCAATGACTGCAGCAGACTCCACACACCCAAGCAACCATCTGTTCATCAAACCACCATCAGCAAGACATTTTACTTCTGATTCACTTGCCACCTGTACATCTTCTTCCATGAAACCATCTCTCCTCTTAATAAATAACTATATAAATAAATAAGAACACCAAGCTAAAATTGCCAGATATACATGCACACAGGTTTCTAATCATATTTTTACGGGGACTCTCCATTCATTTCTATGGGGAAAACTCTAATCACATGACAACCATAAGCCCTACCCAGCCAACTTTAACAATAAACAATCAATAAAAATAAGATACTTTTGGCATTTTAATTTTTTTGATCGCATTCACAGATCTTTGTAGGGACCTGAAAATAACTGGTTTGTATTACATTGTGGGTTAGATTTTGTCCCCATAATATAATATAAACCTAATACACACACAGAGCAAGGTTACATCCATCCATTGCACTTCTTCTCCACTGTTTATTATGATGCACGCTTTAATCTTTGCACATTACAGACCCATTATGAAGTTCAATCAAAAAATCAAGTACAATATGGCCTGTATGCACTGTATGTATCGGTGTATTTGGGCCATTCCACCAAATGGGAGTCACTTCCTTGTTCTAACTCTTCCAAATTAAACTTAATTCAATACATGCATTGCTCAATCTCAGGCAGCTTTATTTCATTTTTTACAAGGTTTCTAAGTCGAAGATGGTTACATTTTTCTCAGTCCTGTTACCAAAGCTTATGTGACATTTAAAAAGCATGTTTAAAAGCATGTCAACTAATTCTTTTGATTTTCCCTCAAGAAAGTGCTTATTTTAAAGAATTGGTTGTCTACATGTTCAAATAATCGATAAAAAAAATTGACAAAAAAACAATCACTGTATACGGATGCACATTGTATTTTTCTAAAGCCATTTTTATCTTTTCAAGAAGACCCAAACCTGAAATCGATTAATTTTTTATCATGTAGTTTATTAAACAAACGGATAAATGATGGACCAAACATAATAGTAAAAAAGTAATTTCTTTATTTGGTTTAAGAAAAATAATCAAGTAACAGGAATGAAAACTGGGTAACTGGAATGAACACTCAGTAACAGAGACATGTGCTTTTGTGTGTGTGTGTGCGTGAAAACACACTTGTCTAGCCTTTTCTAAGAAATCCTGTCTAGTGTGGCCCAGAGCTCTTTTTTGATTTCCATAAAGACATGTGACTTGCCTCAGGGGTGGGATGATACACAAAACATCCTCAAAAAGGTACCAGGTATACAAATATGTATTTTTTTAGCATTTAAACACAAAATGAACTGGATAAAACAAGGAGAGTATATACTGTACTAAACAGATCTAAGCACTTTTATCAAAACAGTAATTTGTAAAGTAAGAAAATATATGTATCCAAACAATGTGTAAAGTTCAAAAGAACAATGTTTCCTGCCCCAGTCCTCTGCTCCTTTCGTGAGCCATGCCCCCTCATTAACCCCATGTGGAATCCCTGTGTGATCAGCTATTTCTGGATATTGTCATTAGTCCTCTGTATTTAGTCTATGTTTCAGTTTGATGTCATTGTATTGTCCGTCATCGTTTTGTCTGCTTTACTTGTAATTAAACCCCATATTCCCTGATACCCTTACGTCTGCACCTTTGTCTGTTCCATTCCCACTCAGCATGACAGTATTATTATAATTAAATTTATTAATGGTTTATTAATAATATTAAAATAATGAATACAATCTTTATTTTTAAACGTATTTTATTATATAATAATAGTTACTGTTACTCTATCATTGTCTAAATATATTTTTACTGTCTTAATATATGTATTCAGCTAGTGTAAACATGCACAATGCTATCACAGCGAATGCGAGGCTAAGGCTGAAATGTAACCCTGTGTTTCCACTATAAGACGTGCGACGTGACTCATTTCCCCGCGTGTACAAGTTATCTTAGGTCGGTGTTTTGGATAAAACAGGTTTTAATTCTGAAAATAAAAAGTTACTTAATTTACAAAATCTGAAGGTATTTCATTATAGACCGAGGTCTTGGCTGTTCAGCAATGTACCACTGCATTTTTTCAGTTATTACTTTGTTTTTGTCAACATAAAGTCAAAGTTGAGTGTAATGATTGGGGGGTGGGTGGGATTTGGGGGGGAATGTTGTGAATGGTGGATGAGGTAAGGCAAATGAACGTGGCATAATAGTGAATTGAGAAAGAAGGGGAAGGCACACACCCTCCCCTAGAGTTGGATGATATGGAAGAAATATAGGGGGGATTACATTGATAAAAAATACAAAAGAGGTTAATGAAGCATCACAGGTCATAGTCGTATTTATTGTGCTCAATAATTGTATTCTAGCCTCCATTGAGGACCATTTGAAAGATTTTGTCACCACAGAAAACGTGACGGTGGTGACATAAACACATTATATGCATGAGTTGTTCACATTAGCCATTTTGTTTCCCCTCTGTTGCTAGCTGCTTCAGACCTCTTCGTAAAAAGTATACATTTATGTCATAATCTAATCTAATATTTTTTTACAAAAGATACAGCGTTCACATGTTATGGTTGTGACAGTAGCAGTGTCCAAAAATATGAACAAGAGAAAATAGCAAACTTACAGGAGCTTAAGTGATCTTGAAGCATACAGTACAGCTGCAGGTTTGAAAATGGGGTCCTCAGGAATGTAGCTGAACTTATAGTTGCCTGATTTTATTGCTTTTTATAAATATATGATGGTGGTTTGAGCAACCACAAAGTAATAGTAAATTTTGTTCAAAACTCACTGTTTGTAGTGTTTAATACATATTACAGCACTTTTCTTAGTGGGACATGTTTTCGCCAAAGTTTCAGGAATTGGTGTTATATTTCATGGTAAAGTGCATAGGTAGAAAGTGGGCACACATAACAAATGCTGTTTTTTCAGTGTTCTATGTAGTTTTTATTAATGTTTATAATTATATATCTTAAATTTGCAATTAGGTCAACATACAAGACACTATGCTTAATAATAAAATGTATTTTACAGTTATTTTTTGTGCATATTTATAAATGTAATTTCCTGGGGATGTAAATGGCACCAATTCAGCAGAATGGCTCATTTATTTTATTAATTAAATTTTTTCTAACCCTATTGTACTTTGTTGTGTTTGAACTGACCTTCATTCATGTTTTTACACTGTGTCCTGTTAAAGTTGCACATCTCTGTGTTCACTCTTTGCAAAAAACCACAGCCAACTCTGGTATGCTCACTTACTGGCAGTGAAGAGTTCTCAGTTCTGAAATCCTCTCAAAACCTTCTCATTTACTATGCCCCAAAAACCATCCATGGATGTTAGGTCAGGTGAACATGTTAGTCAGTCAATGCTGCCACATCGCCTGATCCAGTACTGTGGAAAGATGTTGTCAAGGTAGCTCCATACCATCAAAGCAAAATACAGAGGGGTGCCATCTCATTGAAAAAATAGCTTGTTGCAGTCAGCCCTGGTGGCTCCAAGCTGTGCACCACTACGTTATGCAACATGCCTGGGTAATTTCCACTATCCACAGTTGTTCCAAAAAATAAATAAACAGCCCCATGACAACATTGCTAGACAGTCCACTTTACACAGCGATGCCTGGCTGAGGACGTCCAGTTTTTGGTGCATTAATGACTGAACTCGCTTCATCAAATTTAAATCTGATATAATTTCACTGACCTGTGGGTGCCTTTCTATATGCAATGCCACTTGGTCAGCATTTTCAGTCTTTCGATACTGCTTCAGGATCCACATTGTTTTTACTTCACTTTGATTCCCTGCCATTGTTCTCAATAACCATAAAAAATCCTCATTTTGCTTTGACGGTACGGAACTACCTTGACAGCAACTTTGCACAGTGTTAGATTGGGCGACGCAACAGTATTGACTGGCCACTACGTTCACCTGATCTGACACCCATGGACATTTTTTGGGGGAAGGGGAAGGTTTCTTAGAGGGAGCCCCACACAGTGGATGAATTGAAGGAGTTGTCAGGGACTGGCTCCAGAAATGTGTTAATGTTGACGAAGGACATTTGAAACACCCCAGGGACTAAACATGACCCAATCAGTAGTGTAAAATATGGATGCTTTTTAACTTTCTAAAATAGATACAATCTGTAGTGTAAAATATGGATGCTTTTTAACTTTCTAAAATAGATCCTTTCCTTTATAAAATAAAATACAAATAAAAACTGTATACTTACTTTTGGCACACCCTATATATACAATTGGTATATTTTAAATAAAGAATAAAAAGGCTTGTAAAATAAGACTGGCAGTTGGAATTATATTTCATTTAGACAGACATATCTGATTTTGTTTGTTAGTTGCTTTACTACATAGTGTGTTGATTTTGCATGGTTTACTTGCCTCATGCCATTTACCAGGCAGCGGCTGGAGCTGATGCGCGAGATGTATGACTGGGCAGCAGAGGTGCCCAGCTCAACAGCTGAGGAGTGTGACAGCTTGGTGACCGTTGGGGACCCCTTTTATGACCGCTTCCCCTGGTTCCGTCTGGTTGGCAGGTGATGTACATATTATGAGGAAAATGCCTGTGATTTTGTGATCTTATTACACAGTTAAGACAGAAATAAGAAGAGAAAGAGTAAAAAAAAACAGGATATTGCTTTATATATAATAATATAGAAACTTCTATGTTCTTACAGACATTCATACATTACTGCACACATGCCAGCATACATACAAACTGTTACAGCATGGAATGGTGCCGGCAGCAAAAATGGTGACAGTCCACTTATGGCTTCATCACAACAGGGGTTTATTAAACAAAATAGAACACCAAGGGGAAAACCACAAAATAAAAGGACCATGTGGATTCAAACCAAATGGGAGAAACAAGAACTTAGTAAAAAATATAAAAAACTAAGGAAAAGAGCAAAACCAGGGAGCAGGCCTAGAAAAACCCAAGAGGGCAACACTTTATGTACAATGATAATGAAACTTTAATACAATGATAATGATAACTAACAAAAGGTAGGTGTGAATCATCAAAAACAACTAATCAATGAGGGCGCAGGGCAACATAGGTGGAATAACTTTTCCCGAAAAAACCATTTACACTGCATTTCAGCCCTGCCACAAAATGATCTGCTTACATCATTTCAGTGATTCTCTTGCTAACACAGGTGAGAGTATTGCTGA
Organism: Stomatorhinus ivindoensis; assembly: GCA_019775895.2. NCBI lineage: Eukaryota > Metazoa > Chordata > Actinopteri > Osteoglossiformes > Mormyridae > Stomatorhinus > Stomatorhinus ivindoensis. Next base: position 11,176,360 of record JABFEB020000033.1, on the reverse strand, counting down.
GGATAAGCCTGGAGATCACTCTGTCATGCTGATTAAGTTAGAATAGCAGATTGGACACGTTAAAAGAATAGTGGTGCTTGGTATCATTGTTCTTCCTCTGTTAACCATGGTTACCTGCAAGGAAACATGTGCAGTCATCATTGCTGTGCACAAAAAGGACTTCACAGGCAAGGATATTGCTGCTAGTAAGATTGCACCTAAATCAACCATTTATCAGATGATCAAGAACTTCAAGGAGAGAGGTTCAGTTGTTGTGAAGAAAGCTTCAGGGAGCCCAAGAAATTCCAGCAGGCGCCAAGACTGTCTTTGATTTTGATGTGTAATGTCGTAATGATTTTGACGTGTAAATTGCTGCTGATACCCTCTCTAGGTAGCCATTAGCAGGGGAGTCTGAGCTGGATCCGGATGATGCTGAGTATGATAATTGTGTTGTAGTCTGTAATGCGATTAACAGGGGAACCACCCTGGAACCAGATTTAGTTACTGCAGGGATGGAGAGGTACCAGGTTAGACAGATCCGTGCAATTGACTCAGGAGGGTCAATAGTCAGCGAGGTCCAGGGGAATACGCTGACTTTGTCAGGATCTTCAAAGGAAAATGGTTCCAAAAGCGTGTTTAGAACCTTCTGGGATAGGAAGCAGAAACCAGATGGTACGGAGAGAAAAGGCTTGCCTAAGCCAGTTCTGCTATGGTTGAAGCAGTGGGTGCGTATTACAGAGCATGATGGGCTATTGTACCGAGCAGTGGAAGATCCGAGACATAGTGAGTGCCTCCAGCTGCTAATCCCAGTTTGCTTGAGTAATCAAGTGTTGGAAAGTGTGCATGATGCGATGGGGCATCAAGGTGTTGAAAGAACTATGCAACTGCTGTGGCAGAGAGGATTATGGGTTGGAGTTTATTGGGGATGTAGAGCAATGGATAAAGAAATGTCAGTGCTGTGTCTTAACTAAGATGCCCCAGCCTAAAATCCTCTCACTGATGAAGTCTTTTCTAGCCAACTGACCTCTTGAGGTGGTTGCGATAGACTTCACCTTGCTTGAACCAGCATCAGATGGTAGGGAGAATGTGCTAATGATTACAGACGTTTTCACCAAGTTAACCCAGGCTTTCCCTCCCCGGGACCAATGAGCTGACACCACAGCTAAAATTCTCTTGCACGAGTGGTTTATGAGATATGGTGTACCAGAGACATTACACTCTGATCAAGGCTGGAATTTCGAGAGTGAGGTGATTGTTGAGCTATATACGTTTTATGGTGTTAAAAAGAGTGGCACTACCCCTCACCATCCAAGGGGTAATTCACAGTGTGAGAGATTCAATTGAACGCTCCACGAACTGTTACGAACACTTCCTCCAGAGAAAAAACGGAGATGGCCTGTCTATTTACCAGAGATGGTATATGCGTACAACATTAGCCCTCACTCAACAATGGGGTATTCGCCATATTATTTACTCTTTGGCGTTGATGCACATCTTCCCATTGATGCCTTATTAGGATGGGAGACATCTGAGAATGCGCATCATAACTGGTTGGTGGTGTATCAGAGAAGGCTGAGGGAGGCTCATGCCCAGGCTAAGGAATACCTAGAGGCAAAGGCTGCTGAAAGGGCTGTTGCTCAAACTGGCAAGGTGTATTGTCCACCATTTCATGTTGGTCAGATGATGTACCTGAGAAACAGGCCTCCAGGGCGAAATAAGATTTAGGATGCCTGCCGGTCCGCTCCATACCAGGTAATTGACATATGAGGGAATACCTACACTGTAGAACCGGTGGAAGGAGGATCCGCAAAGTGGGTAAATAGAGTGTTATGATGGCAAGAAGATGGACACTGACACGGCTTCGCTGTAAGTATCGCTGTTTATTTAATATTCTCCACAGAGATGTCAGAGGAACCCGAGGCTAAGCCCAAAACCGTAGCCGAAACTCAGGCAGGGAGGTTGGGTGATCGACGTCAGTACAGATGGGGGGCAGGCACAAAACATGGTCGGAAATCCAGGCAGGGGTTGGGCGATTGCCGTTGGTCCAAAAATGGGCAAAGGCGTAAAACACGGTCGTGAGTCCAGGCAGAGGTCGGGCGATTGGCGTCGGTCCAGAAGGGGGGCAGGCAGAAACTCGGAGTCTAGGAAACATTAATACACAGATAAACACACACAGAGGAAAACGCTCAAACTCAGGGCACACCATGAAGATCTCGCATTGATTGGAGAGCAGAGTTGCCTGATATAGGGAAACTGAAACCGGGGAAAACAAGACACAGCTGGGAGAGGAGTGTCTGGAACGGGAACAACAGGTACAGCCAGAAAAACTGGTTGACAGGATGCAGAACCTCAGGGAAGCTCTATTGATTGGAAACCCCCGGAGGGGCGTGGCTGAGACGATGATGGGCATTCCTCAGTGCTATCCATGACATAGAGTTGATATCAGACCGATTGTGTGCTGTATACCCTGAAGGAAAAGGAAGTTTGGCCAACTATGGATAAGGTGGTACATCCCACGGCTGATGATGAATCAGAGAGTGATAATAATGGTGTACTGGTGGAGGAGTTACTAGTTGAAAGACTCCGGACCAGCCAGCACAATTCATATTGACAGTTAGTTGATAACATCCATAAATAAGTTGTAAAGTGTGATTTAGGCAGTGTATCGTCACATTTAATACATTAACATTAAACTTTAGTGCATTGCCCCAATGACATGTAATATGCATACAGTGTATTAATTAATAATTGTTAGAGAGAAAGTTATTCTGAAAATCTAAGGAGTGTGCATTGTCCCCTAAGATCCCCTGATCAAGGCACACTTCATAGGACATGGCTGTCCTATTTTGATTCAGAGCTGTTAACACCTTAGTGTGTTGCCCCATTGCACTTTAAATGGATGCAATATAATAATTAATAACTATTACAGGCAAAATTATCTGAAAATCCAAGGGGTGTGCATTGTTCCCTGTAGTCCACTGATCAAAGCACATTTCACTAGATGTACCTGTCTTGTTACTAACCCATCCATGTATTGTCCCATTGCACATTATACGGATACCTTCGAACATTCAAAAATCAATTAAAAATCTGGGAAACAAATGGGTGTGCAACAGTCACCATGAGCCCAAAATGCTAAACCACCATGTCATTACAGTTTAAAGGACCTATTGTATTAGCTATTAACACACTTTTGCACAAATTCCGAAATAGTTTTAAGCACAAAAATAATTGGTGTGCATTGTTTGTATGCTGGAAATCACAATTCTGTCATGTTATTATGTTATTAAATGTTATTAAAGCCAGAATAATGAATATCAAATATGATGCTAACTTAACCGCGGTGCCCCATCTTGTCAATAGCTAGAAACTTCCCTGGTTAGTGCGTTGGTGGAATAGCAAAAGTTACTGAACTGGAAGGGTTGGTGACATTTTTTCAGCATGAAATATGTGTTGCATACACCCATTCTTACTAAAAGTATACTATTATAGAACTGCAAAGATGCAATTCCATGCTGTAAACTGGTTCCAGAGCTTCCCGCCATGTTGCGATGTTTTAAAGCGTCATGGAGTGACCGTGCTCAGATGGTTAAAGGTGTGTTCATTCCAAATTCAAACATAGATGTGTAAACTGCTAATTACCGCCCACCTTTTAAAACAGTGCCAAATGTCAGAAGTAAATAAACATTCTAAAAGCAAAAAAAAAAATTCAAAAGCAAAGAAAAATATTCCTGAAGCAAGACAAATTAGAAAAGACTTTTTTGATATTTGGAAAATATATTTTCATTCTGATACTTGCAGTTTTCATTATTTTGATTAATGCTTTTGGCACAAAATTAACCCCATAGATATGCACAGGGTTTAAGTTTTCCTGTGTCTTCTACTTTTCTTATGCCTTTGAAAGCAATGGCTGTAGGTTTTTTTTTTTACAGTATATTTTTACAGTGTACAGTACACTATGGTTAAAGTCTAATGGTTAAAGTGTGATAAAAAGTTTGTAGCAATAAATAATTAATCAAATCTGAAACTATTTCTTTTTTTCTTGTCTTTTAAAGCTGATTTAACAGGGAACAAAATATCTTAAAACCACGTTTCTCAACCACTGATGAGCCACAAAAGCTACAGATTGGGCCGTGAATTTAAAATCGAGACTGGCTATTGGTCTGTATAGGGCCGGCAGTACCACGTTTAAATCTAATCATGATGCATTGCATCAGGACCAGAATGCATTGCTTTAAGGCAGTCCTGTAAGCCCAAGGCACAGTGTGAGTATTCTGGATTAACACTTTCAAACGAGGCTCTAAAGCCATCAAAATTCAAGTGGCTAATCGAAACAAAGCACCCAAAATTTATTGGAAAACCACTGGAGTACTCTTGTGTGCACTCTTATTTAAAATACTGTCATATAAACAGGATATCAAATAAACATTATCGATAATAAAAAGAAACATTTAACAATTCCCAGTATATAAAATAGCTATGTAAATCATACCATTCCCTAATATGACAAGTAATATTATTACATTATATAATATATTATAGTGACCTTCGAATTAAATGCGACGATCCGATGTTTTCACAAGCAACGCTTTTCAACACCACAACGGTCCGACGTTTTCGTGAATAAAACGTGATGCTTCATAATGGAACGCGATCCAATTGTAACCATCCGCCGTTTATTCGAAGTATTGTACTTGTGCTGAGAAAGACCATGGTAAAACAAAAACCATGGTTTATGACCAAGATTATACTAGGGTTTAATTGTAGTGAAACCATGATAAAACCATAGTCATGGTTTCCATATAGTTACTTAAAAAGAACCATGAGAAACAGCAAACCATTGTAAACCATGGTTTTTTAATCATAGTAAAACCATGGTTAATTTTCATAAGGGTTGTTTCCCAGATTGCTTTAGTATGAATTTTAATTAATTTTTTAATTGTTTAATGAAATGTTAATCTTTTATGCAATGCTAATTTGATTTGCCCTTCTCGATCACCGTATAATACAATGTAATTTTGTTTTTGACTATTTCTATTAGCGTGTGATAACTGTTTGCCAACCATAATTCAACTAGCACGAATCATAAAAACGTTAGATTATTAATGTCTCTTGAGTATGGTCTGGTCACAAAACCTCAGTTGCATTAATATCAGGAGCAGAGAAGAGGATGCTAGCAATATTATGTACAAGTCTGCACGTCCACTTCCGTGGCCTCTATAATGGAGCATATTTAGCCACCAGCTCATTCCACCATGCTGTGCTAAAAATGCTACTGGGGATTATCGCTGCCCAAAGCCGTGAATATCTGAAGTGGTTAAAGCTGTGTTCCGTCTAAGGGGGTCTGGTCAATTGTCTGGGCATGACACCAGTTCTGTTTCTCCTAGAGTCATTGTTAGAATTTTTGAGATCAGTCATCATTGTTGATACGCCACAGCACAACAACAAAATGTGTTCAATGCATTTAATACATATGTGACATAGCAGGGGGCAGTTAATTCAGCACCCAGGGAGCAGTGCTTGAGGGCAGTACCTTGCTTAGGGTACCTCAGTGGCACCTTGCTGAGCAGGGATTCAAACCAGCAATCTTTCAATTACAAGTGCGCTTCCCTAACCATTCAAATACAATTGTTGTTCATGGTGCTGTTACTGAAGTTCTTGTCTGTGTTTAATTTTTGGTTCCCTGTCTGCTCCTTGATGCCTTGACTATTATTAGTTATTTTTGGTTTTCCTGTTTTGCTTTTTAACCTCTTATGGTCCGTTTTTCTTTTGTAGTGTTTCTTAGTGTTTTCTGTTCCGTTAATAAACCCCTGTTGTGTTCCTGGAGCTGCCAGTGGGTAATGCACCTTCATTCGTGCCTGCACCATGCCCTGCCACTGTGCCAGAAACACCCAAGTCCATGACAGACAGCTCCACATTCATTCATGGTCATTCCAGAAATATCTCTAACTAAACATGTTGGCTGGCTGAAATAGTGAATACATTTATCAGGACACTGAATTATTTCTTTGATTTGACTAGCGACAGCAAATTAATTTGCAGTAATCACACAGAGAGTGCTACAATGCATGAAAATGTGGCAGCAAGAAATTTCTTTGGGATTTATGTCTATGTGATGGCCTGTAGAAACTCATATTGAAATAACTGTGCATAGTATAATGACTAAGAATGCAATTGTGCCTGTGTGATGTCCCTTAGTCTTGTGTCATGCCTGGTATTTGGACTGTGTCATGACTGTGCAGTTGATCTCTGTCATCTTTGCCCACCATAGGGCTTTTGTATATCTTAGCAACCTTGTTTATCCAGTGCCACTGGTTCACCAAGTGGCCATTGTCAGTGAAAAGGGGGAGGTCAAGGGCTTCCTGAGGGTGGCTGTCCAGGCTGTTTCAGGTAAATGTCTCTGGGTTTTAGTATAAAAAGTTTCTAAACTAGATTCTTAAATAAGTAAATGGGTCTCTCATTACCTGATATGCACCACCTGTCCAATTTGTACTCATATGTACCGTGCATGTGCAGCATGTTCGAGCATGCATAAACCGCATTATCTTTGCTGACACTGCCCAATCGGTTATGACAATATTTTTTCCTGTATTGACCGATATCGATAATTATCAATATTATAGTTTCACAATGCTGTTCCATGTAATAATGGAATAATCAAAGTAATTATAAAAATAACCCTATTCTGACATATAGATTGAATCCATTGAAATAAACAAGATTAGTAAATAAATATTTTCCAACAAATTTTACTGTTTACATACAAAATTCTTACAATTATAAAAGGTTATTGATTTTCAAGTATTAAAAGAAACATAGTTCAAATGAACAAAGCCACATAATAATGTAACAATGTGCAAAACTATACAATATTGCAAATATGGTAAAGGGCAAACATAAAATAAAGCAGGACAGAACTGACTACAAGTATCTTCATCTATTATTGGTCTCTTAAAATCTTTTTAAAATTCTGAGGTATAAAAATATCTAAACCAAGCAAAAAACACTTATTCCAAAAAAATGCCAAATCATGGTTAGATTCTTTTGTCGGGCACTGGAAAACATTACCACGCGTCACCATATCACAGGATACAAAATCCTCGCGAGTGCAAGATGGCTTGAGACAGACTATGCAGCACAAACTTGAACTGCCTCTGTAACAACACAACTTTGCCCTTATTGGCTGAAGATTTTAGTCACATGCATGACGTTTCTATCCCAGGAAGTTCCAATGCGTTATTTGTTATATCTGGTATTTCTCCTGAAAAGCATGTAAAAGAGTGAGAACTGGTTTTCAGTTCATTTACCTGGTAAAGTAAAGTTTAAACAAATTACATAAATGCTCTAACAGTACACGTTAGTGGTTTATTTATTGTTAGTTACTGTAATGTTCCGCTGCTTTTAATCGTCCAGTCTGTGAAGAAGGCAATCAAGTAAGAATTGCATTGCACTCTGTACATGACAATAAAAACTTTGAGTCCTTGAAATACATGTATTTGATCTTTTTCCTGGCAGCTAACTTTTTACACAGAGCCACTATACACATATATACACATATATACATAAATAGTTTTATTCACTGCTAACAGTTTGTATCAGGAGATGGTTATTGTAAAAGATGTAATGTGCATGCAGGTGATATTTGTATAGATTTATCTACACCCTTCTGGCAGTGCTGCCATTGCAGTCAGGTCTCACAGACTACGAGGAGTAGAAGTTGTCTGACTTGGCTGCTGTCAGTTTATACTTCACCCTTGCAGCCGCCAGCAGATCGCGCTCCATGTCGCGTCAACTGCAGACAGACCTAAGCCCAAGGCGAACGCACCCATTGCTTCTTTAAGGGAGGATGGGCAAAATTACAACGTCGTCTGTGATTGGCTGTTGTGCTGGCATTCAGTGAGCAGACTCAATAGGCCATAGAGTTGTCTGTTTCAGTGCCTTCTCTAAAACGGAGCAAACTTGGTTGATCGAGTTTTATAGTCTGTGTGTATCATCGTGACCATCCTCATTTTTTACCAATAGAAAAATCGAGATTATTTTATCGCCCAGCACTAAGAACATAAGAAATTTTCAAAAGAATGGAGGCCATTCGGCCCATCAAGCTCATTTGGAGAGACCTTAAATAGCAGCTCAGAGTTGTTAAAATTTTACCTAGCTCTGATTTAAAGGAACCCAATGTTATAGCTTGCACTACACTAAAAGGAAGACTATTCCATTCTCTAACTACATTCTGTGCTTTCTCAAATCTTTAAGTTTAAAATATTCTCCCACTAATTTCCACTTATGGCCAATGAGTTCTAATATTTAAACTGACTATTTAAACTAATATTGAAATAGCCATTTGGCTGGACAGCATCCAGACCCATTACAATCTTATAGACCTGGATCGTGTCCTCCTTTAGTCCCCTTTGCTTGAGGCTGCACAGATTCAGCTCAGCTAACCTCTCAGGAATCATTCTTGTAGCCCTACCTTGAACCTTTTCTAAGGCAGCAATGTCCTTTTTAAGGTATGGTGACCAAACCTGCACACAATATTCTAGGTGGGGTCTTACCAAGGAATTGTATAAACTTAGCATCACCTCTCTTGATTTAAGGCATTCACACCTATTGGCCTTTTTAATTGCTCCCTCACACTGGCAGGAGTAGGACATGGAAGCATCAACGTACAGCCAGAGGTCTTTTTCATGATCAGCTTTATTTCAGTGGAACCCATAAAATAAAATAACATATATTTCTCTAGATGTTTGTCCTTTTGCAATAATCTACTGACAGTATAATAGGGACAGCTGTCAGGGACATGTACTGTCATCCCACCGTTACTAGGGTATCTAATGAGATGCATAAACATGCACACAGGTGCAGGTGCAGGTGCTTTGCTGGATTTCTATTAATCAGACAAAGAACACAAAGAATCCCAAATCTGAATATCTGGCAGAATATCCCTATCTGTTGGAGATCGCTTACAAGTGGTTTGTAAAATGGACTTGATGTTGTGTAAAGAAATATTAACGAGACCAGTTTGGCTTATGAAAATGACTTGAAACGATGTGACACAAATCAGGCACCATTGTAAAATATGCTGGAAAGTGATGCTGCTCATGCAAGGTACAAATTGGGCAGCTGGTATTGTTAAGGTCCATGGTAAATAGAATAAAATGAATACAAAAAAAGGAAGGAATGCAAGAAAATGATTGGATACTGGCATGTTTTTACCTCTAGCTGATGAGGATGCCCCAGACTATGGTTCAGGGGTGCGACAGTCAGGGACTGCCAAGATCTCCTTTGAAGACCAGCAATTTGAGAATGTGAGATTTCTTTGATTTTTAGTGTATCCCAATAAATATTCAGTTTAATATGTTTCAAACTAAAAATATTCCTTCATTGGCCCACTTCCAGTTCGAGTTCTGTACTGCTGGTTTGGCTCATTCTGGAACATCTCAGGAGGAACTACGCATTGTGGAAGGAGAGCGGCAGAACTTTGATAGTGGGCTTTCTGCAGATGAGGTCAACAACAATACCTGGGCAGGTATGACCATATTTGCAAGTGGTATTGTGAAAAAAATGTTATTACTTGTAATTAACTCAATGACTTTGTGTATACATACAGCCTGCACAGAGGAACTAGAGAGTCCACTGAAGACTCACCTGGATAAGCCTTTGGACAGATCCCTGGAACACCTCAAAATTGGAAGTGCCTTCACTTTTAGGGTGACGGTCCTGCAGGCTTCTAGCATCCCTGTAGAGTATGCTGATATTTTCTGCCAATTCAAGTGAGTACTTTGTGTACTACAAAAGGTAACTCAAGCTGTTAATATGTAGATGAGCTTTAAACAATTGTTCTGTAGCTTTTGAGCCATACGCGTAAAGATCAGATAACGAGATGAATAGTATTCCTGTCTACGGCTGGTTACCGAACTTTGGTACTTTTTCTACCAAAACACTCCAATTTTTTTGAGTATTGAAAAATTAATTTTCTTTTGGTGTCAAATTCCGATACCCAAAAAAGAAATCTCAGTGTTTCTGAGCTACTAAGCACACAGCATACTTGTGCAGATTCACTGATGATTGGCTCTCTATATATTATATAGCCCAGATGGAGAACGGCGCGGGCAATTAATGCATGGGAGACGAGAAGATGGCGTACTTTCCCGAGTTTAATAAACTGCCTCAAGCGCCGGCACACTCGTCCCCATACATGGGGAGCGAGTGAGGAGAAGGGAAAGAAAAATGTACATAAAACACTCCGCTCAGGTCACAAACAGAGAAGAAGCAAATAAAAGAATGGGGTACAACAAATAAACTTGTCAGTAGAGCAAGTTACCTCTTCGCCTTGTCACCTTGTACTGACGCGCACTATGCGCCGCCCCGTGGACAATCATTCGCCAAACTACCGTAAATACCCTAGTGGCCGTTACAACATGCACACACACACACACACACAAAATTAGTAACTCCAATTAGTCTCAGCATGTCTTTTGACTGTGGGGGGAAACTGGAGTACAAACCTCACAACGACATGGGGAGATCATGCGAACTCCACACACATGTAATCCAAGTGGAGACTGAAACCCTGGTCCCAGAGGTGAGGCAACAGTGATGACCACTGCACCACCTTGCTGCCCCAATAATAATAATATCATCATGAAATAAAGACACCCTTACATTTCTCTATAAAGCCTTTGCAGATAAGCAAGATTTAACACATTTTAACAAAATAACAAAAGGCATACACAATAAAACAGGTACTTTGTTGCTTAACAGAAAACACTGGTTTTAATTTATATGGTTATGTCATGCAATGAAGTCTGTGATTGGCTAAAGGAGCTAAACGCAAGTCCCTCCTTGTTGACCCAGAGATGCATTGAATTAGGACATTCGAGTGAAAGGAAAAACAGACACTCATACAGACATGGGGATATCGGCACAAGCATAATCACTCAGAATGGGATCATGGCAAAAACACTCACTCAACTGGGGATTGGGAGATTCACTTACACCCTACCACACAAGATGGAAACCACACAGTCGAGGAAAAGCAGGGCAGCATATCACTTTGTATTTCAAGATTTGTCTACGGTTCCTTGCACTGAGGAAACCCAGCAGACTGGTTAAATAGGTCCAACAGTTAGGCAAAACTACATTTCAACACAGCTGTCAGTACTCTGGTGAAGTGAGAAGGTGTGGCAGCAGAGAGTGACAGGGGTCCATCCTCACAATTACCTTAATTCAGCTAGTTTTATGACAATAATAACTTCTTGATCCCCTACTCATAGTGGCAGTTCCTGTCTCTTATTGTCTGCAGTTTTATCCACCGCCATGATGAGGCCTTCTCTACGGAGCCACTGAAGAACACTGGTCGTGGACCACCATTGGGTTTCTACCATATACAAAATGTAAGTGTTTAAAATTCTAAATTATAACTATTAAATCTACACATTTACATACATGTTAAACTCACTGCTGTAAAAGCAATGAGGTGGCTGATAAAAAGAATCCTGTACAATTTATTTAAAACAATGAATCACCAAAATAGGTGGGATCTTCTGCCAAAGGATGCCATAATATGGGGGGGAGGCTGAATTCTCAAAAGATAAAAAATAAAAAAGCAAAAATACAAAAGTATTAAGGGTAGCCACTGTGTATGTATCTGTGCAGGTTTCTTCCTGCAGCCCCAAGATAGGTCCTTAGGTATGACCAGGGGGGCTTTGGTAGAGATTTTGGGCCCCTTGAAGGCATATCATATTGGGCCCCCCAGTCCAGACCAATCCAGTTATTTTCCAAATTTCATGTCATGCAGGGGCCCTTGGAATCGTCATAATTTTCCCTTGCTTTATAGTGTCTTTGGGTATGATGGTGGGTTTGTGCCTTGTGATAGACTGACTTCCCATGTTTGTGGTTTTACAGATTGCAGTAGATGTGACAAAGACATTTGTGGAGTACATTAAGACTCAACCCATTGTTTTTGAAGTTTTTGGGCACTACCAGAAGCAACCCTTTCTGCCTCTTTGCAAAGATCTTATCAGGTAACTTCTCTAAATTTCACCGTATTGTTACCTAGGGAGTGGGTGTTACACTGGTGCCATAGTTATTTACTCATATGATTGTGCTCCGTGATATGGATTGGACTATACTGTTAATAGCATGAGAAGTCAACAGCCTAATTATACTACAGCATTTTATTTTCTTCAAAGCTTCAGTTGTAGTCTGAATACTTGTCCTTATGAGGCGCCCTCTACAATTATTGGCACACCTTGTAAAGATTTGTGAAAAGGTTTAGAAAAGCAGCTTCATGTCACACTAAAAAAGTAAGAAAAATCCAACCTTTCATTAACATAAATTTATTCCAAGAAAAAAATCTTTCATCAAGAAATAATTATCTTTAACAAAAACACATGTGCCATGATTATTGGCACCCTTGGAAATTATATTGAACACAATGTAAATGAAGCATGTTTCCCCTGTAAATCGTAAATCTTTGAATTGAGTGGAGGTAATAGTCACCTTCAAGCTGTAATCCATGACTTCCTGGTTAACAGTAGGGGTGAAACAATGCATCAATTTGTATCAATGTATTGATTCAATGGCAAACGATCCGATGCATCGACGTGATCTCATAAATGTCGGTGCAAGAATTTTTTATTTTCCGCCAGTTCCAGTATTGTTTTCATGATCCACTCTGAAATATACCTGGTCTACACCAGGGGTGCCCAATACGTCGATTGTGATCTATTGGTTGATCACAAAGGTAGTCTGGGTAGATCGTATGGCATAAAAAATAGAGGATGGATGATGCATTCAACTGTACCAGCTACTGCAAATATCTAGCATGCTGCTGAACTTCAGATGTCAGGGAATGGATTTTAAGAAATAACTAATCGCTTAAAATGCTTATTTCTACTATTAGCTCAATAATAAAAAAGTGGACAACAACTGGTACTGTTACAAACCCGCCTGGAATAGGACTCAAGTTTATTTTTCCTCCACGTACAGTGAGGAGGATCATAAGGGAGGCAAAAAAAAATCCCCAAGAATGACTGTTTGTGATTTACAGGACCAAGCAAAATCTTGAGGTTACCACGAAAAACTATCTAATGCCCCCTTCATGCTATCAGATTATTTGGAGGGTATCCCAGAAAAAGCTTTTTTTGTATGTTAACCACAAATGTAAGCACTTGGAGCTTGCAAAATTCTAATGCAACTTTTACTGGAAGCAAATTCAATGATTTGATGAAACAAAAATGGAGTTTTTTTGGCAATAAACAAAAGGTGGGTTTGGCATAAAAAGAGGGATGGCTATAATGAAATTAACCTTATTCCAAATTCAAAATATGGTGAAGGTTCTGTGATGTTGTATACGCTGTATGTGGTATATGTAACCAGTTTATCTGTGTTGTGTGAACATTCTATTAAAGACACACTGATGCGGTGTCATGATATCAAATTAAATTCAAAACAAACATTTTGTGTAATTATATACATTAAACAAAAATAACCCGGTTACATGTATACAGTAGCAAATTAAAAAGTAAAACATATTCACAAAATCAGCATGTATATATGTGTTGCTGCTTTTATGCAACAATTATTAGTTTGGTTGCACTGTCCCCAAAAAATGGTCGCAAAATATGATTAAATGATCGCAAACTGGAGCCGCAATTTTGATTTCTTAGGAATTTTTTACACTACGTAATGAAGAAAATCAACAGCATATGCATGAGTTGGTTCACAAGCTTCCCTTTGAACATATGTTTTTCTTTCTGACCTCCATAACGTGTTTGTGTAACATTATGTTAGACAGCCAGTCACCAGTAACTTTAGATTTTTCCACAAAAAAGTGGCATGCTTATTAGCTCACAGACGCTGAGATTTATTGTTTGTGTATCAGAATTTGGCACTAAAAGATAATTAATTTTTCGATCTTCCTTAGTACCACAAAAGTACCGAAGTTCGGTACCCAGCCCTAAACATAAGGAAATGTGTCTGTTAACATGGCTAAATAACAAAACTTAACAGATGTACATTTGCACAGCTAAAATAAAAATGTACAAAAAAAAAAAAAATCGGACTGCAACTAAATCTGATCTTTGCTAATGCTGAGTATGGTCACATGTCTGTAGCGATAAGCACTCCTACTCCTATAGGCTTAGTCAGTTTCTTTTTTTATCCTGGTGCCTAAAATGCCATGGCAAAATTAACTCTCTGGTGATGGTGTAATGTAATGGGACACCAAATTGTTCCCAAATTACTGATTCTTGTGACACAAAAAGGTATTTGAGCTGTCTACCACAAGCTGTATCCAACTCATAGTCATAATTAGCATATTTTTTTACATGTTGAACATCTATTTGTGAGTCTAGGTTTCTTCCATGTCAAGAATTGCATTCATTGGTTTCATTGAGTAATCAACTGAAAATGGTGTATTCAAAAAGTACATGACATATGTGTCATACCCTGCCCGTTCCAGCCTCATGTGCCACGCCCCCCTTGCTCCTCATGTGCGAATCCTGGTTGTAATCACCTGTTGTGCTTTAGTTTGATTAAGTTTCCCGGTTGTCTTGTTAAGTCATTGTTAGTCCTGTCTATTTAGTCCGCGTCTTAGTCAGTCTTGTCAGATCCGTCATTGTAATGTCTAGTGGTGTCTACCCTGCTTGTCTCCAATTAAACCCCGTCTTTTGGATATTCCTGCCTCGTCTTCGCCTTGTTTACCCGACGCCGCACACATTCAGGCACGCATCGAACCCGATCGTGACAATATGTGTTCTGTTAAACCCATTTTCTTCACATGTAGAACTGAAATGCTCTTCAGCAAAAACTTAATAAATACCAATTTGCCTGTTTGTACCATCCACATGCACACGTTTAGGACTTATTTTACACACACTTTCATAAATGAGACCCCTGGACAGCATGTACAGTAGCTTTAATCAAACTATTTTAAAGGAGATTCATTTGACTGAATATCCTGTAATTTTCATTGGCTAAAACTCATCTAAAACTAAATTAAAAATCAGATGACTAAAATGAATGTTTTCATGTTTCACTAGACTAAAACTACATCAAAATATGTTGTCAAAATTAAGATATTTTTATATAAATTAACATTGATATTTATGTAATGTTAATTTATGAAATTTCTCAATGCTGTTTGAATACTTTGTTTCCTCAGTCCTTTGCGTCCTTGTAGAAGGCAGTTTCCACGGGTTATGCCACTATCCAAACCAGGTAAGAATAAAAAATTTGGTTGATTGAAGTCTCCTAAGAAAACCTTAATGTGTTTTAAAATACATCTGAAAGCTAAACATACAAATGAGTATCAATTATCAAATAATCAATTGTCAAATAATCAGAACAATTCTGTTGCAACAAATCTCTGTTTGCCAGTATTGCTTGGCTTAAATATTTCCTGTACCTTTTGTTTTATAGACAAGGTGTAGTACTCTAGCTTGGTTTTCCCCAAAATTCTTATCAGCAACCTACAGCAATTCCAAAGAGCAAAGACTCTGCATGTACAGTGTAGGACAATCCTGGGCAGTTATTTTCAGAGGAGGGCCAAAACAGAGCTTCCTCACATAGGCTGGTGCCATTTTTCTATGACTTACCCAGGGAGGTGTTCCACAAAGCAGGATTTCACAGTCAACCGAGTTAACTAAAGCTAGAAGTCAGGACTCTCCAATAAGTTTAGGTAAGGTGTCACGTTCGCAGCAGGAGGAGAACTACCCAAATAGTGGCTGTGGAAGGGTATATCCCTAGCGGATGTATTTATTGTAGGGATCAGGCAGGATTACACATAGACAGAGAACAATGACTGAACAGGGATAACAGGATTAAGAGACGCTAATATGTAAGACTTAAAGGCAGGTGCTAGTGGTATAGCAACACAAGGATACCTGGGGCAGGTGCTAGTGGTATAGCAGAGATCTCCCCTTCTCTGGGCTGTGGTGCCCTCTCTTAAGCCGTGCACTAGCAAAACAGTGGCTTTTTGTGGCCCAGAGTAGTGGAGCACCAACCTCCTCTGGACCATATGCTTTCAGAGATGTGGTCAGCTCCTATGGACCTGGGTGCTGCCACATCAGGGTCTGACGGCCTTTTAGGATTCCGTCTAACCAAAATATTTGCCAGTAGCACAGTGGTGGGCTCGTCAGGGAATTCAAGTAAGGTGAACTTTGCAGGTGGAAGGGCAGCAGTGGATGAGGGTGAATCAAGTGACGGCTCCTCAATTGGCAGCAGGTCAGCTGGTGGAGTCATCCATTTCACCTGCCGATGCAGGGTAAGAAAAGCCCCTGTTATCTCCCATGTTTCCAGGGAAGTGGAGGAGATTGCCTCCAGGTCTTATATCTGGAGTAGCAGGGCGACCACCTGTGTGGAGCAGATGCGAGGACTGACAATGGAATGGCTGCAGGATCCTCTCTGCTGCTGGACCAGTACCACCATTGGTCACAGAGATGGGAGCTGTCAGAGATCAGCCAGGGACCAAAATTCCTCCAATTGGACCGGAAAATAGCCACATTTATCTTTACAGTTATATCATCCTGTCATGCTAGCGGCAGGAGAAGGACAACCTGCATGTGGGAAGGTAATCCCCTCACAGGGATGTTTATTGCAAGGACCAGGCAGGATTACACATGTAGACAGAGAACAATGACCAAACAAGGAACACAAGCCTAAGAGATGCTAATATATTGGACTAAACAAAGGGGCAAATGCAAGGCAGTTGTAGCTGGTTAACAAAAGGGCAGGAACAAAAGCTAAGACTAAAAAGACTCAGGTGCAATTGGTTTGGAGCTACACCCGAGGGAAACCAAGGGATCAGACAAACAGAGTGGAGCTAGATGTGCCATAAGGAGCATTACTATTGGACAATCATGATTTCTAGCTTTAGTTAACTCATCTAACTGAGAAATCCTACTTCAAGGAACACCCCCTGCTATGCTCTGGGATATTACGCTTTATTAGTTATTAGTAAATCAGTAAGTCTGTGGAAATGAGTTCAAGTGTTACATTCAACAAATAATCTGGTCCATCTTTGTAACTAATGCAAAATAAAAAATATATAAATATTTCTCTGGACTCTGGGTTACTCATTATAAATCAGAAGCCACATGGAATCAATGGACAAACTGACAGAATTAGGCTAGACTGAATCAGCTTCTACAGGAATGTTCCATTCAATAATTAGGCAATAGATAATGTGGGTTCTTCTAAGAATTAGGGGAATGCCTGTATGAGCCATCAGTACTTGTTCTTTGGATGTCTGATGGTAATACTACCAAGTTTCTCCCATAGTACCATCCACCAAGCTGACCACATTGAGACGCCCTACTGTTGGATCATGTCACTGCAAGTATGACCTCATGGTCTTCTTTGAGATCTGTGAGCTGGAAGCTAATGGAGAGTGAGTATCTTTTCTGAGTGCTTATAAAAATAATAAAAATATGTAATTGTTGAAATTCAGAATTAGCATAGCTCCAAGATAGATGGTGAAACTATATATTTCTTAAATATCTGGCCAGCTACCTCCCTGCAGTGGTGGATCATAAACAAGGAATGCCATGCCATGGAACCTTCCTGCTGCACCAGGTATAAATTCTGTATATACGTACTTGGGAACACCAGGTGGTATAAGCACACAGCCAGACAAACATGCATTTATCACGCTGCTTATGTCAGCTGCTCTTCCAAAGAAAGTACGTACAAACGTACAAAGTGTAATTCTGCACTCCGTAGGTGCTACACAAAATGAATCACTTTTGGAAATTTCTATTACTGAATGTTGCTTACTTACATTTAGTGCATATGTTTAATAGGCATATATATATTAAATATCTTGTGCTACAAAAGAACAAAAGATTTAGTACAGAAAGCAAGTATGCGCGTAACTTGCTCTGTGTCATGCTGTGTTGTGGTTCATTGTGATGAAACTCTCTGTTTGAAACTACAGTTGTCGTAACAATTCTGAAAAACCTACTTTTTTTTTCTTTCCTCCCAAGGGTACCCAGAGGAGAATCACTGTGACCATAGTGCACGAGACAGGAAATGACATTGAGTGGAATGAGGTGAAGGAGCTGGTTGTAGGTAAGTCAAGGCATATTATGTATGAATCTTGATGTAATTGAATTCTTAATAGAATATCTTCCATGTGATTTATTGTGACCTGTCTCTTAGGTCGTATTCGCAATACCCCTGAAACAGATGAGACTATCATCGACCCCAACATCCTCTCCCTGAACATCCTGTCTGCAGGTTACATTTGCCCCATGCAGGATGACAGGTTTGTCATAACATTGTCCACTTTGTCACATGTTAGATCTATATTCTAGTAATAAAAGCCTAGAATAGAGCCTGAATAGTAGAAAATCTCTGTTAAATCCATGAGCTGAAAAAATCATTACCTTACTCCGTGTTGCATATTGTTAGTACAGGTTAAATAAGGTTATGATGTTCAGAAAGAAAAAACATAGAAATTTATAGTTATAGTAATCTCAGATATCAAAGTCAAAGTAAATATACTAGACCTACAGAATACAATATATAATAGCCACATCTAACAAATGGCTTAGCACTAGACCATTTTCTTTTATGGATATGGAATTTTACAAGTATAAGAAAGAGCTGTGTTATAAAACATACATTTCTGTTCAAAGTATCCCTTGTAAAATAAAGCATTACATTATAACTCAATTTTAATGAACATTTTAAAAGCTCTTGACAAGAAATTAGACATGTCTATCCAAAATAATCTAGAGTATAAACAATGGAAGAAAAGATGAACAATGGTCTCCTTTGATAAATTACAAAACTGACAGGTTTCCTCTATGTTTAAATTAAATCTGTCAAGTACCTGTTTTACTGGATAGATTCTGTGCAAAATTTTAAATGATACTCACGTGGACAAAATTGTTGGTACCCTTCAGTCAATGAAAGAAAAACTCAAAATGGTCACAAAAATAACTTTAATCTG
>JABFEB020000033.1:11112097-11122490 GCA_019775895.2 Stomatorhinus ivindoensis | reverse complement strand
TCAGGTAAATAAGCTTATTCAGTTTGTTTGGGTTGAAATAAGCTATGAGAATAAATGTTACAAAACTAAGTAGCTCTTGGCTATTTTCATTTTGTAAAAGTAGCTCTCAGAGGTAAAAAGGTTGGAGACCCCTGGTCTAGAACTTCAAAGAGTAAAATGTACCATTTTCAGAGGGCATTATTTTAAAAGCTCTAGAGTGACATATCTTCTTAACTCTGGTTATACTAATATAAATCAACTCAGGTAAAACAAAAAATGTATGTTTTCCGGGTTGACAAATCTCAAGCATCTGGCATAACACTCACGTTTTAAGACTCACGCAGGAAATGTTATGGCAATCTTCATATATTATACCATTATAAACCTAAAATTACATCGAACGTGTATTTACATTGTTAAATACAAAAGCAGACTATTGACAAGGTAAGGTCTGTTACATATGTGTGCAAACAACTCCAGCCTGCTGGCCGAAGTTGACAAACCTGCGTTTTATTTGAAATGAAAAGTAAAATGCACTGTTTTCACCTAAAACGGCTTGTCATTCCATTTGCATTGTTATTTCAACAAATATAAAATGAATATCTTTGCAATATTTTTGTGAATAAAGTGTGAATAAAGTGAAAATTTCTATTTATTTTATCTTTTTGACAGTCAGGTGTTAGTTATATGCAATGTTAATGCAGCTAATAGGCTACTTAAATCTATATCACACTAAATAGTTAGACTTTATGATCTTCCGGACCTTTGCTTCAAGAAATTCTCTAACTGGACCTCTAAATTTTAGTTTAAAACTCCTGTCTTATGGGGCTTCCGGTGACGTCATGTTGCTAGCTGCAGCATGAAGAGTTTGCTCCGTTCATATACGAGTATAATTCCTAACTAAACTACATAAAACTCGGCGAATTTTCACTCAGACAGTATGGCATCGTCCCTGAGAGGTAAGGGGTCGCAAAAACAGGACCAAGTTAAAGATAAAGGGGACAATTTGAAACAGTTGACTCTGAAACAAGCCTCGTGTTCACCTGCGGCTGTAGATGCTAGCACACACGGCTCTGGGTCAAGAATATTGGAGGAACTCGAGAAAATGAGGAAAGACAATCAAGAGGGACACACGCAAACTCAGCTCTCCTTAACGAGACTAGAAACGGCCTTTAAGGGACTAAAAGATGAAGTGACAAATTTGGAAAAAAGAACCATGGAGGCGGAGGAACGCATTAGCGCTAACGAAAACACCATGAAGCGCCATGAGCAGGCCATCCGGCATCTGCTGCAGCGCGACATGCATCTGACTGTGCGCTGCGAGGATATGGAGAATAGACTACGGAGAAACAACCTGAGAATTTACCGTGTGCCAGAGGGAAGTGAGGGGAAAGATTTAAAAGTTTTTGTACAAGAGCTGCTTAAATCTGCCCTTCAACTACCCCTAGAGGTGAACATTAGCATCGAGAGAGCTCACAAAGCACTTACCGCCAGGTCTAAAAATCCAGAGGCTGCTCCATGATCCTTGATTGTAAAGTTTTTGGACTACTCCATCAAAGAGTCTATTCTAAGGAAAGCATGGGAGCAAAAAAAAGTAATGTACAAAGAAGGGCAGATATACTTGGACCACGACTTTTCTCCCGAATTGCAGAAGAAAAGAACGCTTGTGCGTGACGCAGTTAAGCAGCTGAGGACGAAGAACATCAGAGCCAGGTGTATTTTTCCTGCAGAGCTGAGAGTGGCCCTAGAAGATGGTGAGAAAACCTTTCCGACGATGTCAGATGCCCAACCTGTACTTGAGAAGATGGGGGTGAAGGTGCGCGTGGATGAGAGGGAAAGGTTGGAAGCGGAGCTGACCCGACGTGTAGGGAGCACTGTAGGAACGAGAGCATGGAGCGGCCCTCAAACACGTTCATATGCATGGATTGAATCCTTCTTCACCACAAAAGAGTGAGCTGTTTTTTCTTCTTCGCCGAGTTCATCTGATGTTTGAGGTTGTTACCAGTTAGGAGAATTATAATAAACTGTTTTAATGCCGGACGGGGCGGGAGGAAAAGCGAGTGGAGTTTCATCTTTCCACGGCTTGGCGTGTAACAGACTACTCTGAGAGCCGGACGCAGCAACAGTTGTATTCAATGGAACAGTTGACAGCACAACTACAGTTGAAGAATCATATCTTTAAAAGAAGATGGAGACCAGTTCAAAGCCTTCTTGGATAGGCCACTTATGTCTCTTAAGTTTATATTTTTGCTTGAAGTTTGTCTATTTATTTTATTTTATATTTTGTATTTTTATTTTTCCTCAGAACTTCATTGTAATCATATATATCTTTATTTGAGAGCTGGGCCCAATCTCAGGACTGTGGTTATAGTTTGTATTTATGTTGACTGTTGTCAATAAAAGTTCCAAAAAAAAAAAACTCCTGTCTTATGCAAACTACATTAGTTCTGACTGGATCTCACTTCTGGCAAACATTTTAGTTTAGTTTTTATTCATTGACGAAAGTGTGAATACATTTCATCATAGTCTTAGGCCTCACGAAATCATTTTAATTTATTTATCATCTCATTTTAGTTTGAAAATAAATGTCGTTGACAATAACTATGATGAAAATTTGTCATCAACAAAATTAATATTGGTGGGCAGGTGACACACCAACTGTGGTCTAGTGACCCATGTCCTGCTTACAGAGGAATCGAAGCATTACACACATCTAAATCTGTTCCTCAGAGAACATATCAGTTTAACATATCAGTTTCGCCCAGGTGAAGTCCTTGCTAGGGTCATCCTTAACAGGATCCATGATGACTTGCTTGCCTGTCAGTGACTGTAGCCGTCTGGTATCATGCCTAAGAAGTCTACCATCGACCATATCCTTCCACTGGGGGTTCTCATTGAGTGCAAGCACAAATTTCAGCCGACGTTCTTTGTAGCCTTTGTTGATTTTTGTAAAGTATTCCACTCAGTTGATCAAATCGCTCTGTGGGACATCCTGTGACTTCGCAGGGTCCCTCCAAATTTACTGGATGTCATGGCCAGCCTACACACTGGTGTTATGAGTGCTGTGCAGAGTGGAGTGAGAAGCCCTGCTTTCTTCCTAGTTGATTCTAGGGTTTGCCAGGGGTGTGTTCTTGCTCCTACTCTGTACAATGCTTGTATGGACTGGGTGTTGGACAGGGTCATGAGGTCAAGCAGCTGTGGGACGTCCGTTGGTGAAGATAGATTTACTGATCTTGACTTTGCCAACAATGCGGTTATTTTAGTAGAGTTTATGGAGGTTCTGATTAGGGCTCTCGAGAGACTGAGCAAGGAGTCTGAGTGTATGGTAATCCAGGTGTCCTGGATAAAGACCGAGATCCAGGCATTTAATGATTTCTTATGCACAGCATTCAGCAGTGTGTCTGTCTGTGGGGAAAATGATCGAGGGATTGTTCATGTTGAGTGACATTAATGTTTCTGATGACTCTTCCTATGAAGTCAACACATGGATTTGAAGCGCATGAGGGGTCACAAGGTCGCTGGAAAGGGGTGTGTCGTGCTTCTGATATCTTTGCAAGAGGACGAAGGTCCAAGTCTTTAGAGTCCTGGTTCTCCCTGTTTTGCTGTATGGCTGCGAGATATGGATGCTCTTCAGTGAGCTGAGATGAAGACTGGACTCCTTCAGTTCTGTGTCTCTTCAGAGAATCCTTGGATACCGTTGGCTTGACTTTATGTCAAATGAGCGGTTCCTAGAAGATTCCCGAATGAGGCACATTACCTGCATTGTGAGGGAGAATCAGTTACAGCACTATGGGGCACATTTCCCTGACAGTGTTTCAGCTCACAGGATCCTCATTGCTGAGGACCCAAGTGGCTGGACTAAGACAAGGGGACACCCACGTACCCATGGGGGGGCTGGCCGTGATCCCGAGGAGTTTTGCTGTGGTGGATGTAGCAACGCGCATGCTCACCAGCCTCTCAGTGGAACGGATTTTGCAAATAAGAAACTGCCGAATAAGAAATCAACTTCAGCCTCGTCCTTATGTCAGACTTGTGAAAATTTTTACTATAAACCTTAATGTGTTTTTTCAAATATGTCCTCTTTCAACAAACACAAACATCCACTTTCAATGTTAAATTATTAAAACTATCAGCCTACACGTTTCGTCAATGTGCAAGCGGTTATTGTTATACCAATGATGAGTCCATTGAAGGTGGAGATAAGCCAGGTGTGGAAACACTGATGGAGAAGAATATAACACAGCATACGAAATCAAGCAGTTTGTATTAACAATTTTCACAATGGCACACTCTCATTGCAAAATCATCCATCCATTTTCTATACCCACTTATCCTACTGGGTCACGGGGGGTCCAGAGCCTATCCCAGAAACAATGGGCACGAGGCAGGAAACAACCCTGGCCATCACAGGGCACACCCACACACAATTCACTCACACAGGCATACCTACAGGCAATTTAGTAACCCCAATTAGCCTCAGCAGGTTTTTGGACTGTGGGGGGAAACCAAAGTGCCTGGAGGAAACCCCACGACAGCACAGGGAGAACATGCAACCCAGGCAGAGACTCGAACCCAGGTCCCAGGGGTGTGAGGCAACAGTGCTAACCACTGCACCACCATGCCACCCCCATTGAAAAATCAGACAGCTCGTATTTGCTTTTTCACAGTTGCACATGTCATTAGGTCTGGGCTGTAGTCCCAAGTATTTTAGTCCGATACCAATTTTCCTTCAAAAAACAAAAAAAGATAACTTGACTAAGTACCTAATCTTTTCAATAGCTAGAAACTCTTGTAGAAAAAATAGCCCCGCACAGAATAAAATTTAAAAAATCAATGAGCTGGATGGAATATGGGAAGGCAGTAGCTTAATTTAAATGGGTCCCCTAAAAGGAAATACTGTTCTGCAAAGCAAGCCCTTTATCCTAAAACCACAACCTAAAATTATGAAAGAGATGAACAAGACAGGTTAGATTAAAAAGAATGAAAGTTAGTTTACGTTGTCCCAGATGGAGTCCCTAGACGTTTGTTGGAGAGGTGGTGGGGTGATAGAGAGATGGAGTTCGTGATGGCGAGGTCTGGAGTGGTTCTCTGCAGCTTCAACGTTCTATACTGCGACTTTATCTAGTATGGCAGCTTTTCCTCTCTCCTTTCCGTGCGGTTGTTCTTCACACAGGTATACCGTCAGTCTTTGGTTTCTACTCCACTTACTGGAGGAATCCGGGGTATGTACTTTTGAAGTCTTGTAAAATTCATGAATATTTATCATTGGGAATTCAACACTTAGACCAATGCTCTGGGACATCCAACCCAGTCCTAGTCTAGGGGTGTGTGTAACTGTCCGATGGATTTACAACCATATTCTGAAGCCACTTTATCAAGGTATTTAACTTTAGATATATGCAATTACCTGATAATCCATGATCAGACTTGGGTTTATGATAATTTCACCATCAGTTTCATACCAAGCATGACATGCAATCTGGAAGTTTACAGATAATATGATCTGCCTTAATTCATAACTTAAACTACATTGTACATGCTGGTTATTTACATTGGTGTGCTTAAACTACATTGTACGTGCTGGTTATTCACATTGGTGTGTGTGTGTGGGTGTGCGTGTGTGTATGTAAATTTAAAAATTCTTTACGTTTTACATTTTGGAATGCTGACTTTTATTTGAATTGCCTTGAGTGTGTGTGTGTCTGTGTGTGACCCTACACTCCACTGACATACTGTCATTCATCCACCGAAGAAGCTCTGCAACAAGATCATTTCCCAACAACAATGAGGAAATTAATTCATCCTCCAGTGAAGGAATTGTTTTAAAGACTTGTACGAAACAGCTTAGACAAGCCTGCTAGTTTTCTACAGTTCCCATGCAGCTGATTAACTAGTAGCTAACATAGCCAGCCAAGCTGGTAGAAGTGAATGCATATGGATCATATGAATTTTTAAGTAAATTTTACCAATGTTTCCAGAGCATGATATAGGCATCTAATGAGACTGATTGTTCTAATACCACTCTCTCCCTGCTCACTTTTAAGTAAAAATCTGAATGCGGGACTTTTTCTTTGGCAGTATCAGGTGTGGTAACATCAGTTTGCCTGTGGCCTCCAAATCGATCTGCTGTGCTCTGAGTGATCTGAAGCTGTTCATCTCTGAACAATAGATGATGCTCCGTCCACTTCAGATTGAATTTATGAAGACACATATAATAATTAGCCGGCTAATGGTTACTTTTAATCCATGTACATGTAATGTAGTTATAATTCCGTTATTGGCTTTCATGTTACCGGTTGACTCATCCATCAGTTCTAGAAATTGTAGAAGTTCTAAATGTGGGAGGACTTGGGATTAGATGGGGGGAGGTGTCCAGGAAATACAATGCTGCATCCTTGGGGTTTGCTTGGTTATTTGTTTTTATCTTTGATAGTTTGCTAACTTTATTTATTTATTTTTTTCCACTTGTTGGGCCCTCCATTCAATGCAGGCTCCCTAACTTAAGCGAACTCTGTACTTAGGCACTAATGTTGAACTAAGAACATCATTAGATGCGGTATCAGGAAAAAACATGATTATGATTACTGGTGGGATAACCATCATGTTATGGGTTACAGTTTTATGCTTGTTATAGTTACAAGTGAAGTATTTAAATGTTTTTCCTTCCTTCTTCTGTGTTTCTTGGTCTAGATATTACTTTTGTGAAGGTTTCTAAAGTGACAGGCCGAGTGGAAGTCAATGATGTGCTGGCAGCCGTGCGTCCAAACACCTGCCTCATCTCAGTCATGCTGGCCAACAATGAGACAGGGGTCATCATGGTAAGGTCTATAAAAATGATGGAAGATGTAAAAGGGCAAGGGAGAGTTATTGGTTAACTTAATATGCTTGCTCAATCCTAATTAAACAGCTGATATTCAATTTACTATGAGAAAAAAACCTTTAAGATTATTAGTAAGTATTGCATGCAACTGTGTTCAATCTTAATTTGACTTTTTGAGACAATTTAGAGATGTTGGTGAGATAAGGTTGATGTTGTTCAACCAACAGAACACCAGAAATCAACATACTTAGACCAAAAAGGACTGTAGGAAATTTAAGCAATTCAGAGTCTGGTTTTGTTAGAACTACTTTCTTGTATTGTATTCATTAGAGGTGTAAAGATGCATTGATGCATTATGATGAATTGGTTATTATAAAAATCAATGTTAGATATACAGTACAGATGCATGATGCGTTGATTAACATATCAGTTTCAGCAAGTAATTGTTAAAAATGTGTCAATTCTGGCTGATATTTAAACTTTATCAATATTAGCAGCACCAGAGCTAAAGACACAACTACTAAAATAATGGAGGTGATTGCATTGGATGATCAGCAATTTTCTGTAGTGGTGGACAAGGGATTTCTTCTGCTCATCCATCACATAGAAGAAGAACTGCGTGGTAACATATATAATTCATTATTAAATGTGGCCCACAGATCAATCATTCAATTTCCAGAGATTAAAAGAACAATGTAATGTCACTCTACTAATCTACACCCCACCCCCAAATCAGGCAAAACTTCCTTTATCTGTTTGTTTTTGCTCTGTGCAGTGCAGTGTACAAAGTCCTACTTTTTTGTATTCCATTAATATTATGTAATTAAGTTCTCATGGTAATATTTGTGAATTTTTCTCAATTTTTATTTATTTTATAAATTGCAATTAGTGTGAGGGAGGAACCTACCCTGGACTAGGTGCCAGACCATTGCATGATGCACATTCACTCACTCACTCACTCACTCACTCACACATATGGTTAATTTAGGCACTCCAGTTCACTTAAGTTACACTATTAAAGGAAACTAGATGATCTGGCATAAACCCACGTCAAGAATGTAAGAACTTATAAACACCCAAAGTAGTGATGTGCAGTGACAGTGCTATTCACAGTATCACAGTGCCTACCTCAATACTATGCCTACACAATCTTGGGGCTAGCCTTCATTTTAGCTGCAATTCTTGATATGGAAAAGCAGAAAGTAAATTAAGCCAACTAAGTAAAATGAAAGTAATGACAAAGACAGGCTTAGGGTACTCTAAGAAACTAAAGGGAAACTAAAAGTTTGTCAAAATGAATTGCTGATTCAAGAAGGTAAATTTTAATCAATGCTTTTAAAAATAGAGTAATCAGGTTTAATCAAGTGTGGCAGCTCTAATCATAGACATTAAAGATTTCAGATGCATTTAATAATTTCCTCAATAATTGTAAAGGAATCAACAATTGTAAATGAATCACACCCTGGTTTTTTACACTATATTTTTTTCCCACCTCAATATGGGTGTGAGAGACAAATCTGTGTTATTCATACTACTGGTGTTCGTGCTATCTTTGTAATTTGATTAATTAAAATCTTATTTATTTCAGCCAATTAAAGAGCTTTGCCACAGAGTGCAACTCCTTAACTTGCAGAGGTCTGGTCCAAGAATTCTTTTGCACTCTGACGGTGCACAAGCAGTTGGTAAAGTCAAGGTAGACGTGCAAGAACTTGGAGTGGATTACCTCACCATAGTGGGACACAAGGTTAGCAGTTTCCTAAGATATTATAAAGCTGTGATATAATATGTATACATTATTCTTCATGTGTTTTGATGATCCCTCATTCCCTATTCTTGTATACCTTTTTGTAGTTTTATGGCCCAAGGATTGGTGCGTTGTATGTAAACAAGCCTGGAAGCATAACTCCATTGTTCCCAATGTTCTTCGGAGGTGGACAAGAGAGGAACTTTAGACCTGGGTAATCTGTGGCAAATAACCATTTTTACCCTGTCCCATGAGGTAACAGTGTGCTATATGTGAATTAAAATATTAATATCAACAACATTAATTACACATAAATATGGATCATCCTCCATTTGAAGTGAGAATTGAGGTGAATACATTTTTCAGAATCTGTTTCATTAATTACTAAAGTAAACTGCCTTTATATGTATGTTAGTATTTGATTTTACAAAATGCCAAAATCAACAAATATTTACAAATCTTATTCCTGTATTAATTAGGTTTTAATTCTTCTGATAATTCATGGCATTAACATTAATCATTGGTGTTTCACATATCATGTAACACTAGTGACATTCTGATTAAAATGGATTTTTTTGTTTTAATTGCTGCTGTATGATAATAATAATTGATACTTTATTTGTCATGACTGCTGCTGGTCGGGCAAGCAGGGAAGCAGGCTGGAGGCAGCGTAGTCATAAAGCAGGCTTTATTCTCCGTTAAAACGGAGCACAGGATTCAGGACAAACAAAACGGAAGCAAACAGAGCCAGATGAGGCAGGCAAAGCGAGGAAGCAACGAGACGAACGAAGCAAACAAAATGACCGATCTGACTGGGGTTGACTGAGACAAACTAAAAGCACAAGACAATCAAATACGAAATAGACGACAGCTGGTTTCCATTGGGAAGACGCATGAGGTAACGAGGGGGCGTGGTACACAGGAGGCTCTGACGGGCGGATCATGACATTATTGATCCCCATGGGGAAATTTGCTTTATACCTCCCCCATCTTGCTCTTTATAGGCAAGAATAAGCTGGCTGTGAAGAGCAGCCATCTATCAAAACAGAAACGATGTGCAGACTTGCCTTCTCATTTCTTGGGATGCTTCCTTCGTGATGACTTTTGACCCTAGGAAGCATTCCCCCATATTTTCACTTTTTTAATACATAGTCTTCATTTCACTTGCTGAAGACAAAACTGAAGACAGAAATATGAACTAACAAGCCTCAAATTAAGATAGGGCAATAACGGCCTGGCAAGGCATTACTAAGGGAAGCAACCCAGCATTTGGTGATGTCCATGGGTTCCACACTTCAGGTTGTCAGTGACTTCGAAGAATTTTCAACCAAGAATTAAAAATTATCATTTTATTTATGATTATGTTAGTTTGTACAATTACATTTGAGCCCCTGAAAATGGGGGGAATATTTACTAAAATGGTTGGAATTCTTAAGTAGCTCATATGATCTTTTTATTAAACCACTTGTATTAAAGCTGAAAGTCTACACTTCCATCATCATCTTGACTGTTCAATTTAAAAACAATTGTGGCAATGTAACAATCGATTGCAGTATGTATCACTTTTAAAGGTATTTGCATACATGCTTGACAGTTATGTGCATCCCTGGGTATTAGCATGACTCGTAATTCATCCATGAATGCATCTCCAATTATGGCCCGTTTGTTAACTGGAACATACAAACGGTTCGACTTGGACCACTGAAGTTGTTGGCAGTTATACTCAAATGACTCACCAGACACTTGGACCGCCATCCACTAATGGAGAAGGCAAATATACAGTCAGGTCCATAAATATTGGGACATCGACACAATGCTAACATTTTTGGCTCTATACACCACCACAATGG
>JABFEB020000033.1:11091568-11103214 GCA_019775895.2 Stomatorhinus ivindoensis | reverse complement strand
ACCTCAAATACTTCTGTAACACCAAACTTCACAAAGAAACAACATCATATTTTCCCATCTATATTATGGCTCTAACAGATATTCTTCTACTTATATGCAGACTGTTTAATTTAATTCACCTCAATTTATAATTTAGATTTAATTATTGTCTCAATAATTAATTTGATAGAGACATTCTAGACATTTTTATTTGCTACTCTCTCTTTTTTTATTTGTCACTTCCCTCTTCGGGGAATCATTCATCCACTGGATCAGAGTTTTGCACAATTCACCTAAGGCCACAGTCACAACCAACACACCTCACAAAGCTTCACACTCCAGAGGTGCATTAGGCAAGGATGTCCACTCTCCCCCTCTCTGTTCACTATTTTTATTGAACTCCTAACAGTAGCTATCCAACAGAGCATTGACATTAAAGGAATCCCCTATCCACTATCAAACACAAAATGAGTGTTTGCGCTGATCCAACCACATTGCTAAAAGCAACCATTGTCCTCACTGAAGCATATTCATAATGATCTATTCTACTCTATTCAGTTAACGGGACCAAATCATCTATCCTCCCACTGACTTCCAAAATTTGGGATGCTGCAGCCCACACCACACCAATTCCAATATGCAGTAGTCATATCATACTTAGGCATTAAAATTTCCCCCAGGCAGTCTGAACATGCTAATCTGAATTATGCACCTCTTCTCAGGAAAATCAACGACAAACTTCAATGTTCGACGTACCTTGCAGTATCACTCATTGGCTGTATTACATTGATCAGAATATTGGTTCTTCCAAAAATAAGTATTTATAATGACCTTGCATCAATCATCTTATACTTGGCTAAAGTCCTTAAACTCAATCAAAAATAATTACTATTGGAAGCATAAAAAGCCTGGAGTAAAATTAGCTACTCTTCAAAAACCCAAACAACAAGGTGGTTGAGAAACCCCCAACACTTTTTGAAAGCCTCCTGCACTACTTTTTGGCTAGTCAACTCTAGTATATTATTAGATGGATTTATCTTCAACCATGTGAGACAATTTGGATAGATAAAGAGCAAACATTATGCAAAGAAATTCATATCTCTGATTTACCTTTTATAAACCTGTTGAATAAACATGTTGCCAGACATAATCCATGACCATCAATTGCAGCAACTGACAGCCTGGTGGAAATTCCACCAATTCACATAAAACTCATTTTACCATCTAAGAACACCCCAATTTGGAATAATCCTGATTTTGTTGGTAATAAGTGATGGACTGATAAGGGTATAATGCACCTCAAAAACATACTCCAGAACAACAGCTTAGTATCATTTCCCCTTAATTTGGGATCAAGACTCAACATTTTTTCAAATATCCACAACTGAAATTTTCCATGAAATCAAAAATCAACATTAGCAACACCAATTTAGAACATCTCTTACCGTTCTCACGCTTTCTCGACTGCAATCAAAAATAAATAAGATTCTGATAAATCATGACTTATTTATCTCAGTACCCACATTTAAGTGGGAACAAGATCTATCTCCAAACCCTGACTTCTGGACCAAATTCTGCAAAAACTGTTTTAATAAGTGCCAACATGAACATTCAGCTTAGGCAATACAAGGTCATTCACAGAGTTCACCTCACCAGTAATAAGTTGTTCAGAAATGGACTGACACAGTCTGGTATATGCTTACAATGCTCTCTTAACCCTCAAGACACCTACACACATTCTGGCTCTGTACAGCCATTCATCAATTTTGGGAAAATACATTACCAATCACTTTTCCTGTGCTGCCCCATCCTTCTGTCATCCATGCTCCGTCTGCTAGTGGATACAACAACAATTAATCTGAATAAAGAATCCACAAGACTTCTTCTCTTAGCTGTCGCTAGGGCTAACAAGGAAAACAAGGGAAAAAGTAAACATCAACTTGAAAAACCTCCTAACTGATTTTCTCAGTCTGGAAAGTATTTCTGTGGTAGAAAAATTATAAATCAAACACTTAAAATAAAAGTCTGGACCTCTTAGTTTGGTGAGTAAAGAAAATCATTTTTATTCCAACAAGTTCAGCAAAGAGCTCCCATCACACTCTGGCACTCGGTACCAAGTCACCTCTGGCACACAGAGCAACCAGTAGATAATCTATAACTCCCAGGACTTCTAAGTCCTGACTGGTCATGAAACATCAACAAAGTAAGCTGAAACGTATAACAAACACAATACTCCTGTTCCATTGGTTCACCATGGTAGCAAGGTAAAGTCCACCCATTATACGCAATTTACTGGAGACTGCCTTGGCTTCTAGACTCTACTTGAGATGTGTATATAGATATTAATTACATGACATTGAATCACCATTAATGTTAGGGTGATCCATTGATTAATGATTAACACATTGACGTATTGTCCCTGAATCACTAAAGGTACATGGTTAACACATGATTAGTATGATTAACATGATGCGATCAATTGTGTAACATATTATATATTGACTACTACAACTACTTTATTAAGCTATAACTCTTTGTGCACCAGTTGGGGCAGCTACGAGTCTCTTCCTGCAAGTGGTTTCTCCCCCGCTTTGCTCCACTGTCTGCCTCTCCAAGGTCCGAGCTAACTGCCGGCAGCTATCACAAAGCGAGGTCACACAGTATTCAAAACAATCTCTTCTTGCCTAAGGCCTAAAACACAACAGACCCAATATGCCTCCCCTCCCGGGCCTACTAATGTCCAATTTTACTTCCACATTTCCACCTCAAATAAAACCAAATCCCCACTCTATAAACACCCTGGGCACTGCTCTCATATATATAATCCACACTAATCTCATATTTTGCTTACTTTTCAGTGTCTTCATTTCAATCTGATTCTACCTGGTTCATATCTATGTCACCATTAAGATTTAGCCATGATCACTCATCCATCCTCGACCAGATAAGTGTGCACACACACACACACACACACACAGTCATATAATCATATCTTTTTGGGGACCGCTCATTCATTTCTATTGAAAAAATGCTAATACTAACAGGAAACTGGTCCCCATAAGGTAAAAAAGTGGGTATTCATCACCTTGTGGGGACATTTGTTCCCTACTAGCTAAGGTATAGCTGGACCACACATACACATACACACACACACATGCACACACATACATGCTCATAACCAACTTCTTTCAGTCTCTACCATCCTCTCCCTTATTCTGGCTTCATACTTATACATATATTGGTTTAATTATTAAACCAAAGCCTTTCTAAGTTACCACATATACACTGCCCAACCAAAAAAAGTTGCCATTTTTATTTTTCATTGGACTGCCTTTAGCTTTGATTATGGCCCAGATTTGTCATGGTATTGTTTCCACAAGCTTATGCATCATCTCAACGTTTATTTTCATCCAGATTTGCATTCATTTCTCATCGAGATCCTGCATTGACAAGTGAGTTGAGCAACTCCAAAAAGCTAGCCTCAAGCAAGGGAGACTAACGGCTCTCATGATCCAGGTATATAAGATTGTAACAGGTCTGGATGCTGTTCAGCCAAAATTAGTTTACATTCTAGTTCTTGTGGCCATAAGTGGAAATTAGTGGAAGAAGATTTTAAAATGAGTTTGAGAAAGCACTTCTTTACACAGCGTGTAGTTAGAGTACGGAATAGTCCTGTGTAGTGCAAGCTAAAACGCTGGGTTCCTTTAAATGAGAGCTAGATATGATTTTAAGAACTCTGAGCTATTAGTTAAGATCCCCCTAAACGAGCTTGATGGGCCAAATGGCCTTGTCACACCCATAGGGGCGGGACCAAGCAGGTGTGGTGGAGACTCCGCTGATGAGCCACCAGTTATAAGCACTTCGACAGATCTCCCCATTGCGAAGTATTGTGCTGATGACTCAAGGCCATACTGAGTGTTCTTTTGTCTATCGTCTCACTGATTAGCTGTACCGCTTCCATCTACCTGCAGTACTACCCTTACCTCTCTCCCTTGCCTACCCTGCCCAGATCCCATTATTCTGCCCCTCTCTTGTTGCTTTATTGGGTTTCTTTGGCTGGTGCATTTCACAGTTTTCCCACTAGGGGGCAGTATTTGATGGAAGTATTACCCCTTGAGTTTTGTGGTTTCTTCTTTAGTTATTTTTTGTGTGCGAAAATGCCGGGAGTAGCAAACAAGCTTCACAACTTTAAGCCTAGTTTACATCGTTGGGGAGTTCGTTGAGCCATAATCTGTAAGTAATCAATGTGTAGCGTTATTTTCTGTAAATACTTATTACTTATGAGGTTATTTGAACTTATAAGAAAAAATGTTTATGGTGAATGTAAAGCGGATGAAAGGCTACGTTGCTAACTACTGTTTTTGGGTACAAAATAAGTCGATGCTGATGCTTATGTATTATTTTACTGTATGTTCACAGTCTTACAAATTAAAAGAGGTCTTCAGTTAGAGACACCAAGACAAAATGACGTGTCCTGTTGTTCCTGGAACCATCTCCTTTATGTTTAGCTCGCTGCATAGGTTGAATAGCCGTACATTTAACTGGGGGCAGCAGACCCATTCCTAACCTGCTATCCCTGCCAAGCCCGGCTGTGTGTGTTCCCCCTTCCCTGTGTGTTCTCGTCCTGTGCCTGCCCGTCGGACGGACCCTCTCGGAAAAGACCCACTGGAACGGACATCGACCATGACTCTCGCCTGCCGCTTGAACTACGCTCACTCTTCCTGCCCCATGCAGGGGATCGTCCCCGCTCCCAGGGGGCTCACCTGACCTGCTCCCCAGCTCCTGCCCACTTACCTTCTTTGCCCTATTGCCAGCCCTATTAAACCCGCTTTCTACCCACATTCCTGGATCCGTGTCCTTCTGTTTGACCACGCGTGACAGGCCTCCTCTCATTTGTAAATTTCTTATGTTCTTATATAGTCTAACTATGTCACACAATAAAACCCATGTTCTTTATTTGTATTGCATATAAGTTATTTCTCTTTCCTTCTGTCATATGGAAGTGATGTAAGTTGAGGTAGTTTCTTTCTTAAAAAAATACCTAAAAGAAATGTAATTGATATAATTGATACTTTCCTTGTTGATGTTGACATATGTCATGCAGAGCAACAAAATATTGTCTTTCAGTATAACACCAGTATTTTATATAAAAATACAAAAACTTTGTGTTGTTGACTCAAGGTCTTTGATGCAATACCTATTGGTGCTATTTTTTATTATCAGTTTGTCAATGGTAGAAATTGTTTTCTCCCTAATCTTGTTCCTGACAATCTGTTTATAGGTGACACATGCCCTCCTTTGAGCAAAAAGGCAACCAATAAACACATTAGAAATATCCTTTAGAGGAATTTTATCTCTAAACCAATCACAGTATTTTACTGGAATAATTTGTTCAGTGACATAGACTGTGAATCCTATTGGATCCGACCTAGAACTTTCGTCATTATGAATAAGGTGCAGAATGTAACTTTAAAGATTCTTCAATGCTGTTATCCAGTCAATTGTAAGATTGCCAAATTCATAAAAGATATGAAAGTGAATATGAAAGTTCAAACAAGGAGATCTAATGAATGCAATGTATCCAATCACATCGATCCAGGTTTTATATAAAGAATGAGTCTAACCCACTTCCTTGCCGTTACAGCTATTTGGTTCACCCACCTCCTCCCCTCCACCACCTTCGGCTCCCCATCCTGGTCTGGGATTGACTCCTTCACCTCCTGCCTGGTCGCCCAGCCAGATCTGTCGGCTTCAGAGTCAATGAAACTGATGACCAAGAGATGGGCTTCACCAAATCACTCTTCCCATACTCATTTCAATTATTTAACCAAATAAACACTCATGTCAACTATCTGTTGAGGTCTCCTTGGTTGAAATACTTGTCTTGTACTTTTGGATGTACTGCTGAAGAAACATTAATTCATCTATTTTGGGATTGTAGTTGCAGTAGACAGGCCTCAATAATTACATTAACAAAGTTATAGAAATTAACTTCAAGTTAAAACTTAAGCATATTCTTTTTCGAATTCATACACCTAGCGTATTACACTCATCTGAAGCTTACATTATCAATCTGCTGTTAAGTATGTCAATATTTCACATACATTCTAGTTAATTTGCACCTCAGTTAACAACTATTGCTACACCATTCAATGCGTGCTTTAAATCATATATTGTTACATTAACAATCAGTAATGGTCATCATCCAACAGAAGATGCGTCAAATAATCTGTGTAACTATCCATGTGTTCATCCACAAGGCCAAGGTAAATGTCTCTCTCCTTTAGTTCCCCTGGACGTCCATAACACCCTCCCATAAATTGTTCCAGATCAATCCAAATTTTTTTGGTATAAATGAAAAATTAATGATAATGAAAAATTGTTTTGTACACCAGCTCACAAAAATCACAAGAGTACCTTGAAAGAGTAGTGGGAGGTGTGGATAATAAGAATAGATGATGGATGGATTTATGGATGCAGGCATGTTGAAAAGTTGTTTTCATAAGTACTTCATCCCAATATTGCATTACTTATTACTTATTTATTATTACAACTGTTCTTATATTGTAGATGTCTTATCCTGTATTGCACTGCTGTTTGTTTTATCAGGACATTGCTTAAGAAGCCAAAATTAGACCCTCATGTTTGCAACAACCTTGACATGTCTCAAATGTCGCCTTCCTTGAAAAAAGGCTTGCCTGGGCACTAATAATATACTTGTTTTTAGTCAGGCTTTCATTAAAGTCACAGCACTGAAACAGCTTTAACCAGTTGAACTGCTATCCAATCATGTATGGATACAAAACAGCATATGCTCCTAGACACTATCAACCATCTATGTGGAACTGTCCTTAAGCAACTGTAACCAATATGTTCATGTCTAATGACAGCTTTGCATCATGTGTATTGCTGTTTTCCCAAAGTGTTCAGTACTGAAATCATAAGAACATAAGAAATTTACAAACGAGAGGAGGCCATTTCGCCCATCAAGCTTGTTTGGGGAGAACTTAACTAATAGCTCTGAGTTGTTAAAATCTTATCTAGCTCTGATTTAAAGGAACCCAGGGTTTTAGCTTCCGCTACACACCCAGGAAGACTATTTCATACTCTAACTACACGCTGTGTAAAGAAGTACTTTCTCAAATTTGTTTTAAAATGTTATCCCGCTAATTTCCACTTATGGCCACGAGTTCTAGTATTTAAACTAATATTGAAATAGCCAATCGGCTGAAGAGCGTCCAGACCCGTTAGAATCTTATATACCTGGATCATGTCCCCCCTTAGTCTCCTTTGCTCAAGGCTAAACAGATTCAGCTCACCTCTCCTCATAAGACATTCCTCTAAGACCAGGAATCATTCTCGTAGCCCTCCATTGCCCTTTTTCTAAGGCAGCAATGTCCTTCTTAAGGTATGGTGTCCAAACCTGCACACAGTATTCTAGGTGGGGTCTTACCATGGAATTATATAAATGTAACATCACCTCCCTTGACTTACACTGCACACACCTAGAGATATAACCCAACATTCTACTGGCCTTTTTTATTGCTTCCCCATACTGGCGAGAGTGGGACATGGAAGAATCAACATACACACCGAGATCTTTCTCGTAATCAGCTACCTTTATTTCAGTGGAACCCATAAAATATCTGTACCTTATATTTCTGCTCTCTGCATGGATTACCTGACATTTATCTGTGTTAAATTTCATCTGCCAAGAATCAGCCCAGTTGCTAATAAAATCCAGATTCCATTGTAGCCTCTCTGCTGCTAGATCAGTATCTGCTACACCACCCACCTTGGTGTCGTCTGCAAATTTAACAAGTTTACTGTATGTATTGGTGTCAATATTATTAATGTAAATTAGAAACAATAGTAGTCCTAAAATTGAACCCTGCGGTACTCCACTATGAACACAGGCCCACATCCCCCAATATTTTAATAACATTGTGCCTCTAATAACTACTCGCTGCTTCCTGTCAGTTAACCAGTTTTCGATCCAAGTTGCTACAGTTCCTAAAATCCCTGCAGCTTTGAGCTTTAGCAAAAGCCATTTGTGGGGGACAACATCAAAGGCCTTCTGTAAATCTAAGTAGATCACATCATAGGCCTTTTTGTGATCACTTTCTCTTGTAGCTTCCTCAAAGAACTCATGTAGATTCGATTCTCCTAAATCCATGTTGACTATCCCTCAGAATTTTATTTGTATTTAATCTACCATTTTCACTTGGATTATAGCTTCCATTATTTTTCCAGTAATGCTAGTTAAACTGACTGGCCTATAGTTTGCTGGATTACTTCTATCCCCTCTTTTAAATATAGGTGTTATATTAGCATGCTTCCAATCTGAAGGTAGCACACCTGCAGATAATGATTTCTGGAATAGTAAAGTTAAAGGTTGGCTAATAATATCCCTCATTTCTTTAAAAACTATAGGTAAGATGCAATTTATTTATTTTGAGTTTAGCTAGGCTTAGTAGCACATCAGCCTCAGTTATAAATGGTGCTTTTACACATCCTTTGATACAGCATAGAGAGAGAGAACAGTGATGCTTACCAGTTCACAGTAGAGAACACAAGTAACTTACCACCAATTAGTTTGAATACAGCTTTGTCTGTGAACAATATCTGTATGTAGAAATTCTTATGTCTTTTATTTATTTTAAAGGTATCCTTATGATATATTCCCTTTACTTTTTTGAGAATTTGTCTAAGCATAATATTTCAGGTAAGCAATATTTACAGCTTTTATGTAGTTCCATAAAGAGTTAGATGCTGCTAAATGGATTTAGTTTAATCCATTTCTTTGTTCACAGTAATGTATATACAGTCATGGCCAAAATTGTTGGCACCCCTGAAATTTTTCCAGAAAATCAAGTATTTCTCACAGAAAAGTATTGCATTAAGACATGTTTTGCTATTCCCTTTGTGTGAATAAACAAAAACAAAAAAAGGGGAGGAAAAAGGCAAACTTTCAGGTGTGATTTTTATATTGCCCACACCTGTTACTTGCCCCAGGTGATTTTAAAGGAGCATCACATGCTTGAAACAATCTTATTTATCCACAATTTTGAAAGGTTGCCAATAATTTTGTCCAGCCCATTTTTGGAGTTTTGTGTGACGTTATGTCAAATTTGCCATTTTCCTCCCCTTTTTTTGTTTTCTTCCAATACACACAAAGGGAATAAACACATGTATAGCAAAACATGTCTTAATGCAATACTTTTCTGTGAGAAATACTTGATTTTCTGGAAAAATTTCAGGGGTGCCAACAATTTTGGCCATGACTGTAACTGTGCCAAATTTCTGGACCTATTCCCACCTCTGTCTACCACCCTCTAAATCAGCGGTGCCCAATCTTATGCAGGTTTTTGGGGTAACCTTTAGCTCAGCTGTTCAATCCCAGGTGTGAGGACTCTTCAGCCAATCAGTCCTCTAATTAGTGATCTAATTAGGGAGCTGCAGTGAAAACCCGCATACACACCGGCCCTTTGCGGATAAGATTGGGCACCTCTGCCCTAAATCCAACTCAGACTTTATAAATAACTTCACAGATTTTTTTCTTATGTACTTATCTACTCTTTTACCCAATACAGTACCCCCAGTACCTCCTCTGCTTTCCAGCTTTCCATTGACTTGTCTTCTCAGACCTTATCTATAAGTCAAAATCTTCTACCTGTCAATTAGATCCCCTCCCTACTGTTCTGGTTAAAGCCTGCCTCCCCTCTCTGCATCCCCTCATCTCTGCTATTATTCACTCTTCACTTACCACTTACTATCTCTCTTAAAACTGCTGCCATTACCCCAATTTTGAAAAAACCTGGTCTTGATCCTAACAACTTTAATAATTTCCCCCCTTTTTCTAATTTAACTTACCTCTCCAAAATTCTTGAAAAAATAGTTGCTTCACAAATCAGCTTGTTCCTAACTCAAAATAACCTATACGAACAATTCCAGTCTGGTTTCCACCCCCTACAATACATAGCACTGAAACTGCCCTTATCAAAATCAACAATGATCTCCTCATGGCAGCTGACTCCGGTTTACTTGCCATTTTAATTCTACTTGACCTGAGTTCGGCCTTTGACACTATATCACATTCCATTCTTTTCAATGGATTAATTTCTATCGGTATAACTCACACTCCTTTAAACTGGTTTAAATATTATCTCTCAGGCTGCACTCAATATGCTCAAATGAAATCATTTACATCCCAGCCCTCTTCAGTTACTCCACTGGTGTGCCCCAGGGCTCTGTCCTGCAGCCCCTTCTTTTCATTATTTCTCTCATCCCCATTGGACATATTTTTCATAAATACAACATATATTTTCATTTCTACGGAGATGATACCCAGCTCTATCTTTCGAGTAAATCCAATTCCACCCTCCCACCTCCTCCCTTCCTGATTGCATTAAGTTAAAATCTTGGTTTTCTTCAAATTTCCTCAAACTTAACAGTAAAAAAACATAATTTCTTCTATTTAATAATAAATCAACAATTTCTAAAGTTTTTCAATCACAATCGATAACTCTTGTGTCTCTCCCTCCCCTCAGGTTAAGAGTCTGGGTCTCGTCCTCGATAGCACATTATCCTTTCAATCTCATATTAACAATATCACTAGGTCCGCATATTTCCTTCTTCACAATATTATTTGTCTCCGTCCTTCCCTTAACCCCCATACCATGGCTATCCTTCACGACTGGACTTCTGCAGTCCCTTTCTGTTTGGTCTGACCAACAAATCCCTCCACAAGCTTCAATCACTTAAAAATTCTGCTACTCGTATTATTACTAAAACCCGCTCTATACAACATATTACCCCTGTCCTGTAACAGCTGCATTGGCTCCTGGTACATCTACATATTAATTTCAAAATCCTCCTCTATTAGTTTAAGGCCATCCACAACCTCGCTCCTCCATACCTGTCTGATCTTATTCACATTGCTACTCTCTTTCGTTCCCTCAGGTCTTCCTCCTCTATTCATCTCATCATCCCTTCTGCCTGCCTTGTCGCTATGGCGAGCAGGGCTCTGCTCGACTCTGGAACTCCCTAGTTTTTTATACTGTTTTAGTTTTGTAATTTGTTTTTATTCTGATTGTTCTTATTCATTGTGTAATTCTGTGCGGTGTCCTTCTGTGCTTTGAAAGTCTTTAAATAAATTTCATTATTATTATTATTATTAATATTATATATTGTCTATAGCTTTTGTTTGTTCGTTTTCTTTGTACATATTGCAGTAAGGCTACTGGTACCCTATTACATACAGCACTTCATTTTCCTAACACTGGAGGACATCAGCACATTACGTGCTTGAACACGTATTATACATCAAGAAAAATGTCACTGAACATTAATGGCAGAGCATGATGATGCAGAAAACAGGGAATTGGGAGACAAGAGAGTTTTTTTGTAGTCCAACATCTGCAAGTTGGAATGTAAAAGGTAAATTCTTCATGTGGAGAACATTTGAATATGAATGATGGCATTTTAATATTAATGAGAATTAAGGACATAAAGTTCAACCTTTGTCTTAGTCAGACCATAAAACCTTTTCTCACATGATTTGGGGTGTTTCAATGTAATGCAAAGTACACTGGAGCCGACACCTTATCGTGGTGGAGGGGTTTGTGTGTTCCAATGATCCCAGGAGCTATGTTGCCCGGGGCTTTA
>JABFEB020000033.1:11058272-11070165 GCA_019775895.2 Stomatorhinus ivindoensis | reverse complement strand
AAACAACTTTGGTAAGATATATCTTAGGAATCTACTTAGCGCGCTAAGAGTGTTCGTTATCGAGAAACCGGGCCCTGTTCATTATCTTCTCCAGTTTTACTACAACCTTCTTCTCTACTGAAGTTATATTTATTATACATAAAAACAAGAAAAACTAACAAAAATGCTGGGGTCTGCACTTAGGCGTCGTTGAAATCACTGAAGATGTTGGTGAAAACTCAGTTGTGTATAGAAAAAACATATTGACCTGAAGACTGTACCATTTTTGGAGACTGAAAAGTCTAAAATTTTTGACAGTTTCTCTTTGCCAGCCCCATCTTGCTCTCCATAGCTTGGGGGTACAGAATAATGTGCAGGACCCTTGGAGCTGGGGTTAAGGGCCTTGCTCAAGGACCCATGGAAATGTGACTGTTCTGCCAAAGCCAGGGCTTGAACCAGCAATCTACTAATCACAGGCACAGAGACTTATTCTGCTGAGCCAGTCACTAACATTACTGAAAATGACCATCAAATTTATATAAATATACAATCAGTTTTGCTACAGTAAATCTGTTCTAATGCAACTGATATATTAGGCACTAAATCCAATACAATATGGAATCGCATTTTTATTTCCTGTTGGAGAGAGTTACTATATGAACTACAACGCAATATGGTCTTATTGAAAAATACTGCCTGCATGCAAAAATAGCTATCAGTGAATGACTGTGTAGTTAAACACTGGTCCAATATCATCAAGTTTGCGAATGACACAACCATCATTAGCCTTCATTACGGACAACGAAGAGATGGCTTATAGAGAGGAAGCGATGTCACTGTATAACTGTTGTCTGGGTAATAACCTGTCTCTTAATGTCAGCAAAAGAAGAGAAATGATATTGGACTACCGGAAACGACCACTCGGGGAACACCAGCCCATCCACATCAACGGTGTCAAGGTCAAAAGGGTGAGCAACTTCAGATTCCTTGGAGTTAACATCACCGAGGATCTCTCCTGGACCCTTCACACAAACACTGTAATCAGAAAAGCTCGCCAGTGGAACGTTTGGTGTGAACGCCAACATAACCTCAAATTTCTACAGGAGTGTGATCAAGAGCTTGCTGACAGGCTGTATTACAGTTTGGTACAGGAGTTACTCTGCCAGCGGCCAGAAATCACTACAGAGAGTGGTGAAGGCAGCAGAGTGCATCACAGGCATGAGTCTCCCTGCTGTTCAGGACATTTATCTCCAGCGGTGCCTCTGTAAAGCCCACAGCATCAAGGACCATAGCCATCCAGCACCACAGCTGTTCTCCTTGTTACCATCGAGCAGACGATACAGGAGTCTGTCTGCTAAGATGACAAGACTAAAAAATAGCCATTTGACACTCGACACTTCAACTACAACAGCTGAATATACACACCACACTTCAATGGATGCACATACGAACTGTCCTATACAATACAGACTCAGGTACACTTTGTACTTCATTTATATTTTCATTATTATAAAAAAAATAAAAGTAAAAATCTCTTACTCTGTGCAATTCTGTTACTTGACTGCCACCTTAAATTGTTAGCAATTGTACTGCTGCTCACTGTTCTCACTTTATTTCATGTGCAATAACATTGTCTCCCCCACCACCCACCTCAGAACATGCTAGCAGTTACAATTTTTTTACCGTTTTAACTTTATTTTATTTCTTTATACTACATTGCTGAGAGACTTGTTTATTTTCGTCAATCACATTTCATTGTAATGTTGACCCTGTATTAACTTGCATATGACAAATAAAACTGAAACTGATAGTGATGAGTCATTCTTTTGATCAGTTATTTTCAGTCAAACTGAATTTAAAATGTAAAAGAATTTAACTTTTGTACACTCATGCATTGCACCAGTCAAAGTCTTGGATTCTAAAACTCTAAGAATATTTTTCAAATTATCATATAAAAACACAGCAAATATTTAAATTGACTCACATTTGTTATTGTAGACTGCCCATACCGCACTTTGTATTGTATTTGTGCTGTGGGCATATCTGGCCACATGATGAGTGTGGCTCACTAATCCCAACCCTCAGCAATCGAGCATGTTTAGCAAGTTATGGTAAAGCGGTTACTAGGCAATTCTCATGAGACTCATGAGACCTATAGGGGATGGTCATAATATATTTTTTTTATGTATTATTATTATTTCTTGTTTTAAATCCATATGATTTCATTATCAGCCACTGGTAACACTGAATATATTATAAAAAAAAATTTTTTGGTTTGGCATAAGTAAGTTTTGGAGTTGCATTCCCCTAATCCACACACACACACTGTCATGCCTCGATCGTCCACTCCGTGTGCCACGACCCCTTGTTAACCCTATGTGGATACCCCGTGTTTACCAGCTGTTCCTGATCGTTGTCATTAGTCCATTGTATTTAGTCCGCGTTTCCATTTGTTTCCCCAGTCCGGTCATTGTAATGTTATCCTGTGTTTTGCCTTTCCCTTTTGTTGCCGTTCCTATTAAATCCCGTGTTTGCCCCGACTTCCTGCTTCCGGTGCTTTTTACATCGCTCCGTGCGCCATCAAGCATAACAGACACACACACACACACACACGTTGGTCTTCCTATCTAAATGGGGACTGTCTATTCATTTCTATGGGAAAAACTCACGACACTTTTGGCATTTTCACCTTTTTGATTGCATTCACAGATTTTTATAAAACTGAGGTTATCCAAATGTGGACCTCAAAAGATATCCCCAAAAGTAGGGGAATTTCAGATTTTACTATAATTTGGGGACAATTTGGACGTCAAATGTGATCTATGCAAACCCCCCCCCCCCACACACACACACACACTATGGGCTCTATTTTGACAATCTAATACAAAGCTCAAAGCCATGCAGTGTAAGGCTGCTCAGCCATAGAAGCCCATCCCATAAAGTGCCTGCCACAATTTTTCTGGGATTAATGCCAGAAAAAGTTTGGAACTGTAGTTACTTAGTCAACAGAGAGTTGGCAGCTTTTATGCCCTATGTGTCTACGCATTCGGTGACCCCACTCTGTTACTGTATGTGGTCTTTCACTTCGTGGCTGTTTTTATCGTTCCTTAACACTGTCACTTTGCAAAAATACCACTTACCAGTTGACCATGGAATATCTAGCAGGGAATAAATTTCATAAACTGACTTTATTGCAAAAGTGACACCCTATGACAGTACCATGCTTAAATTCCCTGAGCTTTCTAGAATGACCCATTCTTCCTCAAATATTTTCTAAACCTGAATACATTGCTATGTGCTTGATTTTTTATTTATTTTGGCAATGTGTTTGACTGAAACACCTGAATTTAATTGTCAACAAATGTGTCCCAATA
This sequence comes from Stomatorhinus ivindoensis, assembly GCA_019775895.2. Taxonomy (NCBI): domain Eukaryota; kingdom Metazoa; phylum Chordata; class Actinopteri; order Osteoglossiformes; family Mormyridae; genus Stomatorhinus; species Stomatorhinus ivindoensis. The sequence continues at coordinate 11,066,812 of JABFEB020000033.1, read as the reverse complement.
CTTTTCTGTGTGTGTGTATACACACATGTCTGAGTCATTCAATAATTAGAGGTTCATTTCATATCAACCAAAAAGTGTAGAAATCAGTGTACTTTTTTGTTAAATAGTCAAGTTGTTTCCTCAACATATCCCCTAATGTGCTAAATGTAATAGTTGCCAAACTTAAGCTCTAAGTTGTGTCAACGAAAACACAAATGAAATACTACACATTTGATAAAACATGTTTGAAAGTTATTGAGTCAGTTCATCAGGGTTTTGAGATTTTCTGTCTAACCTGTTTGAAAATATGCAGTTTGAGCTTGACAATGGATTTTCTGTGTGTTAATAAGAATGACTATTTTGAACACAATTCCACAATATCTTTGTATTTAGAGTTATTCAACATTCTTACATAAGACTTCCTTCTCTAGAAATGTCTTGCTTCATTTTTATTACAGTTTAGCCAACATTTAAAAGATTTATTGACATGTCCAGCACCGCCCTGTGTGTCCGATCCCTACATTTCCTTTGGGTGCCGCTCCAAACTGGCCGTACCTGAGTCTTGTTAGTCTTATCTATTCTTCCTGCCCTCTTGTTAATCAACCACAGCTGCCTTGTGTTTGCCGCTTTGTTGAGTCCTGTATATTAGCATCACTTCAGCCTGTGTTTCCTGTTCGGACATTGTTACCTGTACATGTTTGAGTACTTGCTTTGTGTGTCTCAAAAAATGCCCCAGCTCAGAGAAATCCAAACTGCAGCCTGGTTCTGGGTCATAGGAGATTAGTAGAAAACAGGTTTCCTTTAAGGTAAAAACATTTTATTTGATGCCACAAATTGTCAGATGTAATTAATTATTAAAACTTTCACAGAATGTTCATGGAAGCTCAAAATTTAAATTTAATAAAATATTAAAACTTTCAGAGAATTCTCATAGAAGCTCATAGCAAGATTGGATAAAACATTAAAATACATTACACAATTCAATATTCAACAGTAAATAATACAATATTACAACTTGACTGTTGTTGAAAGCTCATGACGATACTGAACATTTTAACCCACAGTATGTAACAGGCAAAAAAGCAAAAATAGTTTTAATAACAAATGTTTTAGAAGAGGAAAATTCTTCTTCCTCTGACTTTACTTTCCTCCCCTCTCCCTTCTTCCTTCTATGCATTCCTTTCATCCATCCCTCCCTCCCTCCTAAGTTATTGAACAAGTAACTCTCAAGAAACAATAGAAAAATCAAACATCATATCTTTAATGCAGTCTATTTTATCTTCCAGTTTCTTTTGTGTTTCTTATGACTTCAGACAATTCACATTTGTGAGATCTTAGACCATATGTCTCTGTTGATCTCCACATGACGTGAGGTCACAGGAGTTGGAAGAGGAATATTTCTGATGACATCATCATGCAAGTACCAAAGGAAATCATCCCATCTTGGCCAGAAAAAGAAGTTGACACATTTTACTTTGACATGAGTTTCAGTCACCTCTTGAATAATTGATAAATGTTATATTTCAGAAAACACCTCTGGCTGATGATGTCTGAGTTTGGCCTAGGAATTTTGAACTGCTTCTGACTGATACCTTCCTGTATGGGTGCTGTTGCCTGAATCTCAAAGTTAAAGGTTTTGCTGTTAAAACAGTGGCACTCCAGCGTATCTCAGATTGAGCAAAGACAGCTTAGATCAAAGTAACTGATTTGTTTTGTGGTAACTGTTACTACATGGTGAATGTGCATGGTTAACTGCACCACTGGAAGACTGACTGGCATGGTCCATATAGAGCCAAGGGGATGGTAGGGCTGGAACCGAGAGCATCGCTGAGACTGCAGGGCAGGGGGCGCTGTCGGGCCCTTGTAGTAGTGTGGAGCTAAGACCCTCAGGAGACAGGCAGTGAACTTTGGGAGGCCGTTGGAGCGTGAATGACCCTGAGGTCCAGCTGAGATCAGCTGCCTTTGGACACGGGAATGCTCAGGGCCCTGCCACCTGACATTCTCTTTCTCTCAGGGTCTATTTTCATCTATGTGGAAAAAAACAGTTGCTTGCAAATGCCCCTCAGTTGCAACAGGAAAGTCTCTCTTTTTGCACTTCGGATATTGACTGTATATCCTGGAAGTGTGAGTCACAGCATATTAACATTTGCACTCAATGAGTCAAAGAGAATGTAGCCACTGTACAAGAACTTAGGTTTCCATGTACCTTGCATAGGAAGGTCTCTCTATCAGCAGTGGATGGCTGGACCATCCAGAAGGGCTGTATACGACAGTTATATGGGTATGAGATCCTGCAGTTGGGCAGGTTTGTTTAATTTCCCCCCTTATTGTTTGCAATTCTCCAGCTAAGTACCTGTTCTCATCCCTTGTCAAAAATGACAAAACTTTGTTGCTCAGTTTATAGCATAGGATTTGGACATCTTGAGATGAAAATCTCATGGGGTTCTGCTGTTTTCTTGAATTTGCAAGAGTTTCATGAATTCTTTTCTTGCACTTGATTTTTTCAAGACCTATCCCGACACTACACCTGCAATGCTCTGCCTGGTTGTTTTGTACACTCGGGTGATGGGAGGAGCTGAGCTGTCAACTTATCACCACCTGGTGATGAGTTGGATCCGATGGTGGGGGAACACAGACCTAGTAGACTGAAACACATAATGAGGGTATGCTGGGAGCATCTGGTGGAGGACCCTGTCTGGGAGGTCTTTAACTCACACCTCTGGCAGAACTTCTCTTGCATCCCAAGGGACTCCACCAGAGTGGCCCTTTGTCACTAATCCTCTTCATAACTTTTATGGACAGAATTTCTAGGCATAGCCAAGGGACGGAGGGGGTCTGGTTCAGGGGCTTCAGGATCACATATTTGCTTTTTGCAAATGAGATGGTCCTGTTGGTATAATCAGTCAATGATCTGCAGCGTGCATCGTGGCAGTTTGCAGCTGAGTGTGAGGTGGCTAGGATGAAGCACCTCCCAGTCTTAGGCTATGGATCTTGAACCGATAAAGGTGGACTGCCCTCTACTGATGAGAGATGGGTTACTGTCTCAAGTGAGGAAGAGCTGCTCCTGCTACTATCCATGTTATTGGTTCACTTCCTGGATTTTTTTTTTTTGGTGCAGTGTGCCCATGTGGTGGGCCGTTGGGACCCAGCAGGAATGCGAGGAAGTCAGCGTGGTTTTACTTATAGGATAAAATGTCATATCTGTAGAACACTTTGCATGAGACATCGAGCCCTTTTGTTCACCAGCGTGTGCATGAGTTGTTGGCATGCCGTGGGTAGTGTTACCTTCATTTCCAGTTTTTTGGGGTTTCTTAATCTATAGAAAAGCATCTCTGGTGGTGAAAGCTCAGCTATAGCAGAATATAAGCATGTATTGAGTTGTGGAATTTTTCCTAATGTTGAATCTCCCATTGCCACACTTAGGAACGGGTGGATTCTACTACACGGCAGCTTGCTGCGGTCATGCAGCCAGTGTTACTACAACCAAAATGGAGGGGCACCACTGTTTTTCCCATATTAAAGTATATTTATCTTTTTGCTATTTATTTTTTTGCAACTTTTTGCGAAGGTAAAGAATAATAGTATTTACATTTCTCAAATGTGCAGCTGTTTAAACTGTGTAGTAATTTTTTGGGTTAGTACAATTTCCTCTTGCGGCTAAATGGTTACCCTGACGTTTAGCATTAGGAAAAAAGGCTAAGTTATCGGGGCTAGTGCCATATTTTTTTCTGAAATGACCAGCTGCCGTATGGGCTATGTTCAATTACTACTATTGTATTAGTAGCACTCAGTCCACGAAGAGCAGGAGTGTAGCTAACTGCAGTTCCTTTTCACTGAGTGTGATAGTGTAACAACTTGTGTGTGCTGCATATTTATTGTATTTTTATTTGAAGTTATTGTTCCTTAAGGGGGTAGCCATTTTCTCATGTAGTTTTCATTGTATCGTTTGGTTTATTTTGTTGTGTAATACTTTTGTTTTGTGGCATGTCTAGTTGGTTTGCGCTACCACACCTGCTGCTATGGCTCTAGGCATGATCTGTTGGTATACCACTGGCTTGGGTTTTTGCTAATGCCCTATGCTATTGTAATTGGCACAGTGTATGGATTGCCATTAGCGCTATTCATTGCTCCTTTGCATAGTTCTGAATGATTATATCTGTCAGCTGTACTTTAGGTAATATCTTTTGCTCTCTTATCTGTTTTAACCATTTTAATGCTTCTAAAAATTGCTTGGTGAATCTGATTTTTACACTGTTTCATGTTTGTGTGTTTTTCTTTCTTTTAAATCCTGTGAAATAAGTTAGATCATTGGGTTTATAACAGCTCTTTCCTGCATATACTGTTATTTTAATACCCCTGCAGGGTGACAGCAGAGGGGATTAGTTGTGAAGTATAGTTTTAGGGTCCTCCCACTCATAATTGGGAGTGGCGTAGTCATTATTCAGCTATCATAGTAGAGGCCACATATTGTTTTTGTGAAGTGATAATGGGATCCATCAAATATTTTGAACATTTCCAGATCTTCACTCATACAATATTTCTGGTACTATATAATAACTCTTGTTATATTTTTATGTTTTATAAAACATGAAACACTTACCATGCATTGTAAACATGAAACCTTTACCATGCCTACTAATCAAAGGCATATCGTGTGTAACACCTACAGCCCCTCACGTATTTTAAAGAACAGTGGCCGCTATATTCAGCATTAAATGCATATTTAATTTTTTATTATAATTTTTTAGGCCATGACCATTAACTTGAATGGATGTTAAACAGGGGAAACCTGTAATCTAATTTAAGTTATGTTTTTACAGTAATGAAATCCTTCAAGTATATTTTGACATCTCATTTACAAGGTCAAATGTCATATATAGTTACTCTTTCCTTTTATGCTCAAATTTTGAGGAGATTTATCTCAAAATTTGACCAGTTCCAGCATATTTCCAGCTAATATGTCTTAGCTGGGAGTTGTTGAGGAAAACTAGCCTTGAGCTGAAGAGCTCGAAGGAAGAATGCTGGCACATGTATTCAAGGAGAGAATATGGTATGTGAACGCATTGCGTAATGCATTGTGTAATCAAACTTGGTTTGATGCTTGTTTGGAGTAATGATCAACATCACATGGCATTTTTAGTTCAGTGCTTGGCCAAAAATGGGGGTATACCTCTGTCAGAGTTTGAAACAGCTTGAAGACAAATACTCAAACCTATACCCGAAGGTGGTCTTAACTCTACAGAATGAAATGCTTAAATGTTATTAGCTAGGTACTGTAATTCAGCCCCTTTTAGCCTCATGTAATTTCCACTCGGACTTGTTGCAAAGATGGCTAAGCAAGCAACAGCAATGTTAATCTACGGAGCAGTATCCCGCATGTGTGTGGAGAATCAGCCTTCCACAGTTATGTACAGGCCTGGAGACAGAGCTGAGCCTTCTGCAGGGCATAAAAGTCTAAACCCAGGAAAATCTGTACAGGTTAGCCCCTAAATATCAGGTGAGTGAAAAAGATTCAGATTTCACCATTACGTAAATAGTAGAAAGTTATTGTATACTGATATGTGGATCTCAGGGTTATGCTTCTAATCTGTATTTCGTGACAAACTTTGGAAAAAAATACAAATCTGGCATTGTGACAGGCATGTACAATTTTTTCTAGCCTTTCACCAAGGGTCTATACATGTGCTGTAGGTGTATGTGTATATCTTGTCCTGGAGTGGCATATTTAACTATGTCACATGGGTCTACTCAGACTAAAAAATAGAAACTAGTCCTGTCAGAACAATCAGGCTGCAGCCCTGCAGGGAGTGGCCCAGGAAAGAGAGATGATGGCCAAGGGCAAGTTTTGTCTGGCAGTCTACCTCTGCTGACTGTTGTTCTTAGGTGAATGTGGCTAATATTAATGAAGATGACAGCAACAATAATAGAGCCATACTGTAGGATAGCGAAGCCCTCATGTATCCTGACTCTGCTGTCTCCCACAGGTCCATCCAAATACTTCACCCAGGAGCAATGTTTCAATACGAAGCTCTGCAGTTGTTACCCTAAAAGGTCAGCCAGCTTTCTCTTGTCTGCTGACTTTTTCAGGCAAAAATTTGAAAGAGACAATCAGAACACCTAAGAGAGTTATATTAAAGAGCTCTGGCTTGCTACTAATTATTAAAGGCTGCAGCTGCAACATGAGGAGCTACAAACACACAACCAAGGCAACCAGGAGCAGCTGCAGTAGAAGTTGCCTGCATTATATTAGGCGTACTCCTCCAGTCAGAAAATCACAAGCAGCAATTCTTTTGGTTCGTACACAGAAGGAATACAGAGATCTGCACAACACCTTTAACATACGCTATTGCTAATACTCATTTCAGGCCCCTGTGCTCTATGAGGCATTGAATATTGCCCTGAAAAAGCTGGCATCACTGCTGCAAGAGTCACTACAAGTATGGAAACTCCTTTAAAAAGAGGTCCTAAGCAAATAGGAGCCAAAAAGGTGTGTCAGTTTTGTTAATAGGGAGTTTCTGTTTTGGAAGACTGGGAATAACTGGGATCATAATCATTCATTTTCTCTTAAATCTAATGCACAACTACTTTCAGGAAAAGCTGCCATTATTGTAAGTTATAGCAGGCTCAGGCCCTGTAAAGAAGGGAAGGCACTGGGAGTTGTGCCAACTTTCCACTCTACGTTGTCTTCGTGCATGTAGAGGGCCCAACTGAAGCATAGTTTTCTACAATGTTCTTGAGGATGAAGGATGGGCCATGTTGTCAGAAGACTGACAGGGGCACTGAGGTCAGGCAAGCAAGTAATTCAAGCTGATGGTTGTTTTGATTGGCACAGTCTTCTTGCTCCAGCTGCACTGTGGGGCCACTCAGAATTGAGTTTGTATCAATTAGTACCAGTGCAAGGGAGAGCAATTTAGCATGATTCTGTGTTGACATTGGCAGGCAATGTGCTGTTTAATGTTGTTAGGAAGCAGAGACTGCTGGGATTGCTGCACTGAGAGAGAGGTGTACACTTGTGTTGTGTGCATGTTGCAGTGGTTGTTTGGGATTGTTTGGAAGTACATTTGTGTGTTTGTGTGCTAATACAGTTTATGTGGGTGGCTGATTTTTTTAAATTTTGCTCTGTGTATGCGCTTGTCTGTCCTTGTTAATAAACAACACGAGTGTTATCGACAGTGAGTTGCAGCTGCGGGTGTCCCATGAGTGACGTTTTCTGTCCACGTTAAGCTGGCAACAAACTCCCCTGAGGTGATATTATCTAACATCAGTGAGGTTAACTAGCACCAGAAATGTACAGTTGCTCCTGAGATCGGGGCTGGAAGGACATTTTCTACCTATTTTTCCCGCTCCAACAGTTGCCTGCTTTTTTTGTGGTTTGTCGGCCTCCCAAGAGCAACTTCATTTTTTAAGCTTTACATTGTTCATTTTAGCTTTACATTGTTCATTAGGAAGTTTTGGGAAGTAAGAGTTAATTTGGTTATTTTAAAAGTTTCATTTAAAACTTTTAAATGTATCTCTCTGACCCTATCGAATAATTTTAAAAAATCAGTTTTAACATAAGCTTTAACTTAGTGTTTTATTGTACTCAGCACTTTATTGTATTAACTACAGGTTAATAAAAACAAAGTATAAGTTAAATACTGTATATAATTACTGGGCTGCGAGAGTTAATTATGAGGCCAGCTCAGTATTGTATTTACAAGATGTTTGCCCTTCTGGAAGCTTGTCTAGTCAGACTTCATCTGCAAGCGATGTCAGCTGGTGGACTCACTCATGGTCAAGGTTCAAGCAACTAACTCTCATATGACACGACACATTAGAAGAAATAGTTAACACACCTTTTAGGGAGAAAGTGTGTACACTACAAGAGGGGAGGGGGGAGAATGAAGAACAGAGTGGTTGAGAGAGCTGGGTGACTGTAGGTCAGAGACTTAAGAAAGGGTGTACACATTTTACAGAAGCAGCATCAGCTGCACTGACTTTGTCTAACCACTTTCAGGTGCTTCCAGCTTTAGAGCCAGAAGAGACTGGGGAGGCAGGTGGGCCCTTGTGGAGGGAGGGAGGTTGTGGTAGTGGGGGGTTCAATTATTAGTTGTATGGACAGTTATGTGTGATTGAGGGTGTGGTACGGTGTCTTGCCTGCCTGGTGTCCAGGTATGGGACTTTCTGGATCGCGTGGTCAGGCTTAAGGCCCCAGCTGGGGTGGATCTAGTGGTCATTCTGTATGTTGTTACCAATAACATAGGCAATAGTAGGAGGGCTGTTCTGCAGGAAAAATCACAGGTAAGTTTAGAAGGTGAATGTGCACAATGATATTCTCTGGAGTACTTCCCATGCCATTTGCGAGCCAGGCTAAGTTAGCTGAGATAGGGAGAATAATCACATGACTAAAAGGGTGGTGTAGGAAAAAGGGATTCAGGATTCACTTGAGGACCTTCTGCTACAGGTGGCACATTTTCAAGCTGGATGGGTTGCATCTAAGCCAGGGGGAACCAGTGTATTGGGGAGGCGTATGTGTAGAGTAGTTGAGCAGTGTTTAAACTAGGGACTGAGGGGGGCAGGAA
>JABFEB020000033.1:11033219-11047439 GCA_019775895.2 Stomatorhinus ivindoensis | reverse complement strand
ATCCATCTTCATGGGGTAAGCCTCCATGCCTGTGATCAGAAAGTTGCCAGTTTGAGCCCCGGTCTCAACATGGGTCATTGGGTCATTGGGTCATTGAGCAGGATTCTTAACCACCAGCGTTGTGGGCACCACTATATCACTGCCAAGCTTGCTCTGATATGCATACGTATCTGTGTGTCATGGAGAGCAATATGAGGTGGGACAAGGAGAATTTCCCACGGGGGTCAATAACTTGTCATCATAAAGACAATATGTTTTGCAAAATAATAGTAATGCAAGAAATATTCTGCTCAAGAATCAAGAGAGAAAATCTCTATTCCAATTAATAGATATAATTTTTTAATAGAATTATTAAATAATAACAAGCCTAAATGCCATGGGCATGAATAATACATATAAGCATACAGCTGCAGGTGCCCATGCTTGGAAAAGCAGGTGAGGCCTGCTATCCATTCCCCATCTTCCACCTCTAATACCCCAGTGAAATGCACTGCACTGATGAACCCTGCTTCACCCTTATACAGGTCCGCACACTGGAAGAAAGAGATGTGAGGGTGGCAAGCTGGTGTGAGCCAAATGCTGCAGCCAGAAATGTAACCTAGAGTGGTTCTAAGGGAGACATGTCAAACAGGACACTCTGGAACAGTTCAGTTCACACAGGCTCTATGCCTATGCATGCTGCTGCAGTGAGGCTTGACCCTGGGAATCCCTTAATGTGGGCACAGGGGAAAGTGGTTCTGGCAAAAGAAAAGGAGAAACACACTAGGTCAGGGAAAACATGCCAGGGGAAGCACTGGAATTCAATAATCTGGCAAATTCATAAAGACAAAAAAGGACTGGTTTTGAAATAATCACTGTAGCACTTTCTTTAAAATATTTGAAAAATCCATAGTAATTAGCCCTGAATTATTTTTGTTGCTTTGATAGCTTTTCCAGGATGTTGTTTTTCTAGTTGGACCGATTTGGAGTTCGTAATTATGGCAAATCTTAGTTCATTGTATGCACAGTCCATTGAATCTATAAAGAAAAAAAGGAGTTGGAGATTGATGAAGTTAGAGTGTCCGGTAGTATTTCAGATGAATTCAGATTCAGATTATGCATTGATGTAAAAAAGAAAAACAATACAGTGAATGTATATTGTGCAAAGTATTCCACCAGTGGCTTTATTCAGTTGTTTTGAACAGTCATCAGTTATCTCTGAAAGAAATGTACGAGTAAATCAGTAGTAACCTTTAATGTTTATAAATTATTAATTAGTACTTTCTTTTTCTTAACATGTGTTTTAGTTTCGTAGCCTGTTGTATACTTTAAAATAGGCATCTTTGATTAACTCCATATCAGACTTCAAACTTTACTCAATGCAGAACTTCTTGAAATCGATGAAAATTGTATAAAACTTTTATTTTCTTTTTTCCACTGTCAGTCTAAATTCAAAATGTTTCTCTACTCATCATGTGCAGATCTTTGGTTCTAAATGTTTGTTCTTTGTGTTTGTTCAGCTGTTCAGCTAATATCGTCCAAATTGCTGGGGTAGCTAAACCACCAAAAGGGTTAAGAAGTGAGAGAAAAGCCTTGTCAGGGCTCCTCTAAAGCAGCTCTTTGATTATCATAGCTCCACCCAATGCTTATCCAGTTACTAGCTACTCTGTACTCATTGGTTGTCACGATCTAATTATGCAAGGTAGTGAATCCCTTGGGGGGTGGAACTAGGAGTGAAAGAACTCTTTTGGCAGTCGGAATAGAGCTTTTATTGAGGATATTTCTAAGCTAACCATCAGGGACCGAATAGCTGGACTGTAAAAATTTCAGAGCAGAATCATTCTTTTTTCATTCTTACGTTCTTTTCCTCTGTAAAATCCAGTGCAGCTCACAAAGCAGAAGCAAGCAACATGCGAAGAGCCTTCCCCTTAGTTTTGGAGTATCAGCCCCAGTGACAAGAGCAAATATTCAAAACGGCAAAAGAAGATCAGAAAACTGAAACTGTGCTGAAGGAGGTGGTTAAATATCTGGCCTATTTGAGTGTTCAGCACCCTCATATTGCCCTCCCTGCACTGTGCACAGGGTCTCACCTCCATCCCTTGCCTAGCAGTTGTGGAGATGGGGCTGGGTGTCCTTGTGCTCTGTCTCTGTCTCTGTACTCTGAGCTGCCTGGAGCTGCTAGTTGTGGTGGAGGCTGCAGTACCCCTGGAGGACTTCTACCCATTTGGTCTGGATGAAGGGGATTCCCTGGCCAACAAGCAAGATGACGGTGGCTCTGGGCTTGTACTAATCTCTGTGGAAATGCCCTTCTTTGGTGACAGGCACACAGGACTGTATGTGAGTAGACCCGAACTTTGTTTGGGGGGCACTTCTGTTGCCAGTGTTGGAGTGGAGCAAACTGAGCCAGTTTAGCTTGTATAACTTGGTCACAATGCTTTTCTGTGTTTGGTAGATTTCGGATTTTCTGTGAGTAAGCAGAATTGTGCAGCTACAGTGTAACAGTAACAAGATCCATGTGGCAAAAATACTAGTGTTTGATGGAAAAAAATGCATTGTTTTGATGATGTAACAAAGCTCTGGGTGACTGTGGAATGAAATGGGTGCACAAGAGCATCAGAGATTGTGAATGTGAAAATCACAGTAAAGCATGCTTTGATCAGAGCTGGTCCTGTATGAAATTCATGTCCAGCACATTGGAAATCAGATCCTTTAAATCAACACCATCTGTCATAGAAGTGCATCTCAGCTGCCTTTAATAGACGTTCTCTTTGTCTTTCTAATTACCTAATTAACATTATGCAGCTGAAGTTACCTACAATGCAGGTCACTGATGAATGATAGGCATTCAGTGTGAGCAAATGCCCAGAAACATCCTGAAGTCTAAACAAATGCATCTCTGAGGAACATACAACATGTCAGAACCAAATACAAGGCTTTCAGTGGGTAGTAACATAACAAATGAACTGTCTTTAAATGTAGTCATATTTCCTTAATAACTCAAAAACATCATGATAGCAAAAAAAGGTAGTTTCACACATTTGATCCCATTAGTACAAAACTCATAAAGTATTTTACAGATCTTTTTCAACTTCTGCTGACATGTTCTAACTTTGAAGGTCTGGATCTGATCAAATTTTGAGACAAACTGCACTAAAAATGAAGCAGAACCTTACAGTGATAACAAACAGAAAGGCAGCCTCAGACACTTGATCGTGTTGGCATGAAAACTCAAAAATTATTTGTTTTTTCCAAACAATGGATGTGTAAAGTGGATTGGTTAAAAAAAAACCAAAATTATAACAATGGCGCTTGTTGACAGCAAAGAAAAGAGTGAGATAACTAGAAGCTTATCCTTGTGAAGAGGTTCAATCTATTTGTTATTATTTATTATATTTGCTATATTTGATCTTTCATGGATCTTATTACCACTTATTATATGAATGAGAATCTACACCTGAAAATCTTCCCCATGATAGACCCCAAATCAACCCAAAATTGGAACTGCATCACAGGGGCCAGTAGAAGATAAAAAACGAGGCTGCAGTTGCCATGCTGTGAAAGCAACCATCTGCCATTGAAACATTTTTCATGGATTTCCAGGTTTGGCTCCCAATCTCTATTCTAGTTCTTCCCAAAGGTGTTAGATGGGGTTGAGGTCAGGGCCCTGTGTGGGCCAGTAAAGTTTTTCTACAGCAAACTCACCCGATCATGTCTTTATGAACCCTCCAATTATAATGGAGCAGAAAAGGACCTTCCCCAAAACAAATTTGGAAATTTAGAAGCACAGCATTATCCCAAATGCTTACGAGAGTTTTACTTACACAAAAGTGTTCTGAGATCAGAAGTAAAAATGATTGATTCAGAAAGAGAACCAATCTAATCTAAGGCAGGGCCAATCAATCAGGTGTCTCGGTCCAGCCTCCTCTAGTTGATTGGACCCACCTCCTTTACAATCTGATTGGTTCTCTCTGGATATGGGTGGGTGGGGGTTTCAGTCCAGACTTTTTTGGCGCAGTGGGGAAAGAGGAGAAAGTTTTCACCATCCTGACTGCTTGGTGAATAAAACTATTCCACAGGCTAGTAATGCAGGCAGGGAGGATCCAGTTCCTCCTTCCAGAGGGCAGGAGACTGAAGGAGCTGTGGGTAGGGTCTTCCAGAATGGTGACTGCTTTGCAGGCTAGGTGGGTGTAAGAGGGGTGGACTGCTGACTGCTTTGATCTTTGCTGCTGTGTTCATTATGCACTTCAGGGTGTTTTGATTGTTGACAGCACAGCTTTTAAACCACACAGTGATGTCGTTTTTCAGGGTACTTTCTGCGGTGCCTCGATAGAAAGAGGCCATGATTGGTACCGGGGCACTAGCTCTCTTTTATTTGTGGATGAAGTGGGGGGTTTCATTGCCAGTGATGCAGTATTCTTTGACCAGGAGAGGGTTTTTTGTAACGTGCACCCCCGTATAATTTGGTGCTGCTCACCCTTTCCAAGGTAGTGCCATTTATGGTCAGCAGGGAGTGTCAGGTGTGTGATCTGCTGAATTCAATGATAAACTCCTTAGTTTTGTTCACATTTAAAAGGAGATTGTTGTTGCTGCACCACATGGCCAGTTAGTTCATCTCATTCATGTAGTTATAGTCTCATTGTTGTTGTTGATGAGACCCACTACTGTGGTGTCATCTGCAAACTTGAAGAAGAGTTTGCTGCTGTAGTTTGGTGTGCAGTCATGTTTCACCAATTGAAGAGCAGGGGACTGAGCACACATCCTTGGGATGCCCCTGTGCTCAGTGTGATGGTGCCAGATGTATTTTTGCTGACTCTCAGTAAGGAATTAATTACACAGTGAGGAGTTCAGGCTTAGCCAGTCCAGTCTTTATATCAGCTGTTGAGGAATGATGGTATGGAATGCTGAACTAAAGTCTATGAACAACATTCTCATGTAAGAGTCTTTTGTGTTCAGGTGGGTGAGGACGGAGTGGAGAGTAGAGGAGATTGCATCATCTGTTGACCACTTGACCCTATATGTAAAATGAATGCGATCCAGGGCAAGGGGAAAATTTGATTTAATATGCTGTATAATAGGACAGTATTCTTTGAAGCAGGATGGAGATGTCTTCTTTGGTATGGGTATGATGGTCGTGGCTTTAAAGCACTTGAGCACAATAGCCACTTAATAGCCTTTTAATAGTGTTAAAAATATCTGTGAATAAGTCTTTTAGCTCCTACACAGTCAGATATATTGTCTGGACCAACAGCCTTGCAGGTGTTAATCCAGGATATTGCCCTTTTTACACTGGCACATAATCTGCTTGTTGGGTGGGGGGTAGTTTGTTTGCATGCATGGGGTTTAGTGCTTTAAAGCATGCAAAGACCTTGTTGAGATTGTTCAGCATATGTTACTGTTACAGGTCTATGGTTGGGGTTTGTAGTGCATAATGGTCTGGATCCCCTGCCACAGGCTCTGTGAGTCTCTGCTGTCTCTGAAGTGGTTTATCATCTTTTTTGTGTACTGGTGCTTGGCATTTTTGATGGCGCAGGACATGTTGGCCCTGACTGTTCTCAGGCTAGCAGTGTCTCCATTTTGGAAGGTGGTGTTCCAGGCCCTCAGTAGCTTGTGAAACTCCCATTTCAGCCATGGCTTCCGATGAACCCATTTGGTGATGGTCCTAGTGTATGTCACATCAACAGTGCATTTGATGATGTAGGCTGTAACAATCTCTGTATATTCCTGGAGAATGGTTGTTAGTCATTTGGGGCTGCTTGCTTGAGCATGTCCTAATCTATGGTGTTAAAGCAGTCCTGAAGTGCCGAGGTAGCATATCTGTATCTGCTTCTGAACTGATTTGATTGCTTTCAGTCTTGGTCTCTATATTGGTATTAGTGTAACAGTGGTGTGGCCAGAAAAGCAGATGTGGGGGAGGGGAGAAGATCTGTATACTCCTTTGTGTGTTGTATAAACCAGGTCCAGAGTAGTATTTCCTCTTGTTGGGAAATCAACATGCTGGTGTTTTTGGAAGCACTGATTTAAGGTGTGCATGATTGAAATCCCCAGCCACAATGTGAAATCAAACAAGACGGACTATCTGTTGGTCACAGATGGCATGATACAGTTCAACAAGTGCCTCATTTTTGTTGCTGTTGTTGAAGCTGGGGGGATAGTTCTAAAATCCCTCAGTGGATAGAACAGCTGGCACTTAATGATCATAAACTCTGCTAGGGGTAAAAAAAAATTACGGACTACCACACTATCATGACACCAAGCATCGCTGATGTAAATGCAGACACCGCCACTGTGAGTCTTACCACCTACACCGAGGTCTCTAACCACTCAGTAGCACTTTAACTGATCAAGTTGAATGGTGATGTCTGAGATGCTGTCAATAAGCCATATTACTGCAGATACAAAAAGGCAGCATTCTCTCACAATGAGCTGGGTAGTACTTAAAAGATGTATATGGTCCATTTTATTGTCCAGGGAATGTACATTGCTGACTAGGCTGGATGGGACGGCCACTCTGTATGTGCTACCCCTCTTCTGCTTCCTCTTGTACTATTTGTGGTGCCTACTCATCGGATTAGGAGCAGAAGTCAAGGTCGGTGATGTGTTAGGCTCCAGAGTTCTTCTGCTTGAGCAGGTTCTAAGTTAAAAATGGTCATACTGTTGATGTTTAGGAGCAGCTGACAACAGTATTTTTGCCACATCGTAGACACACACGATGAGGTTTTACATAAGCATGATGATTCACAAAAAGACAGACATGAAAAACACCATACTGTTGGGACAGAGAGCAGCCGTTACCTCCGTACACGATGCCATTCTTTAGTAAGCATTAAGTTCCCTTCACTGGAACTAAGGGGCCTGGTCCAACATCTGAAAAACAACGCCATACCATTATCTCTCCTCCACTAAAGTTTTACAGTTGGCACAGTACAATTAGGCAGGTTACATTCTCCTGCCATCCATCAAACCCAGACTCATCCATCAGACTGCCCAACAAAGAACCGTGATTCGTCACTCTACAGAACACATTTCCACTGCTCTAGAGTCTAGTAGTAGCATGCTTTATACCACTCCATCCAACACTTGCCATTGCGCTTGGTTATGTGAGGTTTACATGTGGCTACTTGACTCCCGGCACACAGATTTTGTGCTGGGTTTAATGCCAAAGGAAGTTAGGAACTCTGGAGTTATTGAGTCATCAGAGCATTGGCAATTTTTAAGCACTATCAGTCTCAGCACTCTGTGAGCACATTCATTTGCTGTTCAGCCAAATGGCTATTTCAATATTATAGTTTAAATACTAGAACTCAAGGCCATAAGTGGAAATTAGTGGGAGAACCTTTTAAAATAAATTTGAGGAAGCACTTCTTTACACAGCGTGTAGTTAGAGTATGGAATAGTCTTCCTGCTAGTGTAGCAGAAGCTAAAACAATGGGTTCCTTTAAATGAGAGCTAGATAAGATTTTTAAGAACTCTGAGCTATTAGTTAAGTTCTCCCCAAACCAACATGATGGGCAGAATGTCCCCCTCTCGTTTGTAAATTTCTTATGTTCAATAACTTTTTATGACGTCTGCCACTTTGTGGCTGAGTTTCTGTTGTTCCTAATTGTTTCCACTTGGCAATAATACCACTTATGGTTATCTGTGGAATATCTAGCAGGGAAGATATTTCACAAACTGACTTATTGCAAAAGTGGCATCCTATGACAGTGCCTTGCTTGAATTCACTGAGTTTTCTAAAACGACCCATTCTTTCATTAATGTTTGTAAACTTGATTGCATGCCTTCTTGCTGGGTGGCAACGGAACTTTATGTACGAATTCAGTGATTAAATAACCCATAGTATTTGGTCCTTTTACTCCAGCTTCTGGTTTTGTGGTAACATTGTCTTTAGGGCAGAACACAAATCACTAAATTGTTGAAAACAATTAAGTTGAGAATTAATTTAAGAATTTGAAATAGCAAACTGAGAGCACAAAAAAGTAAATAGTATGTACAATTTAATACACAATAATACACACATTTCTGCCCACTATATGTTGCTTACCTGACTTTTCTTTCTTCTGTTCCTTATGTAGGGTGCAACTAAGGTGACCTGGGCTTGAAATTTAAACCATGTGTCAAGTCTATAGTATTTTGCAGCTATTGATGCAAATCATATGGTTGGGTTTGTTTTGTGTCAGAAAAACACTCAGGGAACTCTGTTAAATTTTGCCTTCCATATATGTGAGTCAGATATTTTCCTTGACATAAAAAATTATGTTTGAGTAGGTGAGATTTCAAATGCAAATGTAGGTTATGAAAGGACATGGGGAATTTGCAAACTGAGTCATTACTGTAAGCCAGGTGCACAGAAACAGGAATGAATCGGTCCTAAACTGTAAAAAAAACTGTTTATCTCTACTGTCATCTCAAGAGTGGGCTTTTATAAGAGCTTCATACAAATCTATGGCCATCTGCATCCATCTATTCACAGAAAATAAAGTGCAAAATAACTGGACATGGGCAGATACATCTGCCTCCACGTTTCTTTGGTTTAGGACAGTCTTGGTGGATCTTTCCTTACTATACTGCGCTGAGACTTCTCTTTACCCATAGATAACAGAGCAGGGTCTTCCCTCCAGACCCGGGCCAGCTGCTTATACTGAGGAAGAAAAAAGCCTTTTAACAGAACACAGATGCATCTGTAAAATATATATAGGGTGAAAAGCACTACAATTTTGGATTCTAAATCTAATACATGGCTAAGAAGGAAAGGGAGAAAGAACAATAAAAATGTAGGGGGCAATGCAACATTAGCACAATGGCAATTTGATGTTATTCAAAATTGCTATTTTTTCTTTATATCTAAAGCAAAATTTGTCATCGGCAAGATTAGGATGTGCAACAACAATGTACAGTATCATTACAATAACCCAGACTTTCATGTAAGGTACACAATGTTCTAGCAGGACTAAGGAGATTAGAATGAAAAGGAATCAAGAAATGAACAATGTCCGGTTGTTTAGATTAATGCTGTGGGGTGTTTTTCCTTTGCATTGAAGAATATTGGATAGAAATGCAATGGACCTTGAACATTGTCCTGTGGTTGATGATAGCATGGACCTGTAAAAGCTCCCCTTGGACAGGGAGAAGCTGATGTTTTGTCAAACTTATTGCTGGGTTTCTTCATATAGGGGTTTATTTTGGCTTATGAGATGGAAGTTTGTTTTAGTCTGTAAATGACTTAGCTTCAAATAAAACCACACAAGGAAAACTCAGGTTATTTCTAGAAAAATAAAAATATTGGGTGCTGGAGTGTGGAGTGGCTGGGCAAAAAATAATGGAGTGTATTGGAGAGTCCTTTGCTTAGCTTCTTCTGCCATCACCAAACTGAGTATCTGCTTCCTCTCTGAGGTGGTCTGCAATTAATGTTGCCCTGTTACTCTTTCCCGAAGTAAATGGTAGCTTGTTTCCTCATTGTTTTTATGTCAACAGGACTGTATACTGGCGTTTCAGAAAAACTACATGGAAATATGTTTCTGACAAGGTATATTTGAAATTACACATATGCAACTCTATTAACTGTGCCATTCAGATGAATAATCCACTTTATGGCATCAAACATTGATGGGCTTTGCACATCTTCTTAGCACCCCTTTGGGAAATTTTTATGCTAGGAGCATATATGGACTATGATGAACAATTGTTTACACATTTTAGTAAACTGGTGTATTTTTGGGTGCATACAAGAGTCCTCAGTGATGGAATGAAAAATGGAAATATTTGAGTTCAATATCCAACTATTATGTTTGATGTAGGCACAGGAAAAGAGTACCATAAAATTGTCATATTGTTTTGTGATTCACCATTAAGACACTGGGAGCAAATTTAGAAACATAGCTTGAGCACACAATTTTATTTCAGAATTAAGTATTTTGTGTGTTTTGACAACAATGTACTGACAAAGAATATATGTGAATGCACATGTTGGTACATATCCTGGCCTGGAAGTAAATCTGCCCTGTATGTAACTCTGAGCAGAGTTATGGTCTTGGGCACATCACCGATTTTCTGAGGAATAGCAGAGTTTAGTTTTGGTACTCTAGGTTTTGTTTTATCCTCATGGTGGAGATATGATTTAGGTCTACTTTGCTCTATAGGCATTTTATCCAGTCATAGAACAACCCAGGTTCCCTTACAACAGTTATGCTAATGGAAGGGAAAACTGTGGTCAGATAATTAACAGAAGCTCTATGTTAGGCCAAAAAATACTTACTTTTACTGTTTTTAGAAAAAAAAAAACAATTTATGGTTTCCTTAGATGGAATAGAAGAGTTCTGTTCCTCTGATGTCACTTTGTCAATGTTTCATGCTTTGAGTACAGAAAGGTAAATTGCGTAAGTTGATCAAAATAATCAGCCTAGTAGGCATATTAGAAAATATTATTGGTGTGCACCTGCTGAAAATAAGTGCTTGCTTGCAAAAACAACATGAATGAGCGGTCCAGGGCCAACTGAATCTAAGGGGTCTGGACCACTTTAGATATTTTTCTCTGAGTCTTTCTCACGATGAAATACATTCTTTGGACAGCAAATTTCTTTATGTTTATTTACTTAGTGGATACCTCAATCTAAGGTATTTTACATTCACTGTTTACAAATTCATAAAACAAAAAAATTTAATTAAATTTTAAGCAGCAACACTTCCAAAAAATGTCATGAAAATATACAATGGTACCTCAGTACCCAAACCCATTAGAACTCAAGTTTCTTTAGAGTCGAACCAACCAGTTCGGAAAAGAAAATGACCTAGAACTCGAATCTGAATCTCAGAAGTCAAACCATGAATACCTAAGATAACTTGTACATGTGGGGAAATGAGTCACGTGACACATCTCTCAGCGGAAACAAAGAGCAATGCTTCAGTATCAGCCTTGCATTTGCTGTGATACCATCTGTTGGTGATAGTGGTTTTTTATTGAAAATATCAGGTAATACACTGTACTATATATAATTTTGGTAGCCATTGCAAATTGTTTGAGTACGTTTATTTTCTTACTTTACAAATTTGTCACACCCGACTCATACAATCCTCCTGTGTGTCACGTCCCCCCCCATTAACCTCATGTGATATCCTGATGTCATCAGCTGTTTCTCATTATTTCCAATTAGTCCAAGTTGAAGCGTTTCCCCAGTTCTATCATTGAAGTCTATGCCGTGTTGTGCCTTGTTTGCCAGCAATAAACTCCGTGTTCTTGGATTTCCATCTGCTTGATCCTGATTCCGTGCTCCCTGCATGCAGTGTGACAAAATTACTGTTTTGATAAATGTGCTTAGATGTGTTTAGTATATGCTCTTCCTGTTTTATCTAGTTCATTTTATGTTTAAATGCGTAAAAAAAAAAACATATTTAGGTGTCATTTTTTCTGACCGGGCACCAATTAATTGGTTTTCCATTTCTTATGGGGAAAATTCAATCAGAACTCGAACTTTTTTGGATTAGAACCCAGTCCTGAACAGATTAAGTTCAAGTTCGGGGCCAGCAGAGGGCACCATAGCAGCAACTGCCGACTCTGGGTCAGTAGGGGGCACTGCAGCCGGAGCCTCGCTGGGCGGCACGGTAGCTGCCGGGACAGGCACATCAGGCTGGACAGGTGGGACAGGCAAGAAGGGCAGATCAGGAACGATGGGCAGATCAGGAACATCCACAATTGCCACCAGGTTCAAGGCTAAAAAAGCAGGCGTTGTCCCTTTAAAAGTCCCTACGACCTGAGGGATAGCATCCCACGCAGCCCTGGCCCCCCTGTTAGCCTGGCATGCCACCCAAAAATGATACGCTGCTAGTGGAGGCTGCTCTGTTACAGCGATGAGGGCTTTTAATCCTTGCGGAGGGATTGTGGCAGTGATGTTCTGGGTGATCGGGGATTTCCCCCAGTCACTTGCCGGGAGAGAAGCAGGGAAGAGAGAGGTAGATCCCAGGGAGATCGTCTGGTCTAGCGCTGGTCTCCTCTCTGTCCACTTTTTTTTCTACCTCTGGGCTGCTTGGGGCGGCGCAGCTAGAAGCGCTTCGGAGCTGGCGGGTGTCGGGGCAACATTTTCCTCGCTGGGCTCCATGACCATACGTCCAGCATGGGGTATGCGTTTCTGGGTGGAGGTGCCTCACTCAGGAGGGTCCAGCTTTGGCTGGCTAAGCTTAATGCCACAGGGTCCTCCTGGACCTCCGGCTGATTTAGCCTGTATAACACCTCCTGCAGTAGACCGAGGCGCTGGTCCTCGGTCTGCCGTGGTGCGTCTTGAGGGAGGTCCGTCATTCTGTGATGACCAGTCGTGCGGCGAACGGGGAATAAGACAAGAGAATCACGAATGCGATCAAACGGGGTTTATTCCAGCTAGGCAGAACACAGGGAAGCACACGGCAAACTCACGTTAATGACGGACCTGGGGAAACAGAGCTGAACACGGAATAAATACACAAGACAAGCAGAAAATAACAGGCGACAGGTGATTACAATTGGGGTAGCACACATGGGTAATGAGGGGGCGTGGCACACACGAGGATAGTACGAGCAGGTGATGACATTACTGAAAAAAATTCTTTTGCTCAACAAGCATTACTCATGAGAATGGATGCATTTTGCACAATAAAATAAGCTTTTCAGATTTACTTAAAATGTAGTAGTAGTAGTATGTTGAACACAAAACCGGGAATAAAAACTTAACTCAGTCACACATAAAGTCATTTTCTTTTCCGAACTGGTTGGTTCGACTTTTAAGAAAATTGAGTTCTAATGAATAATGTCAATAAATACTTACATTTGTTTATGGTAACATTTTTTTAGTTAAGTTTATAAAAAAAAAAAAACTCTTTAGTTCAAGCTCTGATGCACACTGATGGAATAAAGCAACGTAAGTGTTCGGAAGTTGCAACTCAGAATCTCATCTTATATGCATCTATTCCTTTTTTCGGATGTTATTTAGACTGAAAAATGTACCAAAGCGTAAATGGAAGGCAGGAGCTGCTTTAAAGAATGTTATTCTAGCCTGTGTTGTAGTGTGAATTAGCATGGTGGTGCAGTGGCTAGTACTGTTGCCTTCCACCATCCGGGTATCCCCACACAGTCCAAAAAAAACATGCTGAGGCTACTAAATTGCCCATAGGGGTGAATGTGCCTTGTGATAAACTGGTGAGGCACTATGCTTCTTATTTTAGCAGTTTTGAAACATGATAAGTATAATAAATATATTAAAATTAAACAGTTCTGTGAATGTCTTTTTTTAATGTCTGCTTAGCACAGGAGGATGTAGGCATTTTAAACTTTGCAGAATTTGTAGAACACAACACGTATATTCACGTGATCTCAACTTGCCTTTTACGCCTAATTAACTAGTATTTTCCACATGCTGAAAAACTGCTTTTTCCACATCTGTTCCACATGTATGTGCCCAGTGGTATGTTTCTGAGATACTGGGAGCACCATGTCTGGCACCAACAATAATACCAGTCAAGCAGTAACTGGACCATTTCATAGGAGTTACACTGGTGGCCGGTATACTCAGGTATACTGAGTGTATGGTAACTTAAGTATCTGTGTAATTACGTATTTTATGTACAGAAATACAGACGGACATAACACATAAGATAAATAATGTGTACTTTTCAAGTATAAACCTTCCAAGGCTCCTGTTACTTACCAATTATCTGTTCTAAACTGTAAACAACAAGCAATTAAAGTAACAAATCTTGTGATTGAGTCACAGCTACATACTAGATTAGAAAGTTATGTCTCACAACTGCTATTACTTGGTGAATCTAAGTTAGCCTTGTAAATGAGTGAGTGTATGTGCCCTGTAGTGTATTGGTTTCTGCCTGTGCCCATTGTTCCTGGGATAGGCTCTAGTCCCCCCTGCAAGCCCAGTTGAGGTTAAGCAGTTACAGTGAAGGATGGATGATCACATTCAAAGCTTAATGAGTTGAAATTTAAGATTAAAATATAACAAATACATTCCAAAATGAAACAAATGTTAAACTATGACTGTTTTCTATTAAATTTTCTTTCTGTACTTTTGAAAGTTAACAAAGTTAAATTAACTGCAATTCTACCCATATATACAAAAATCATTCACCACATCACCCAGAGTTCTGACACATCATATTTGCAGCTTATCTTTCAGAAACAATATCTAGTCAGCAGGGCATGACATTAACATTTTTGCTCACTGGCCAATGTGGCTAATGGATTTCCGGAGTCACTAGCCATTCAGCCTT
>JABFEB020000033.1:10996474-11010110 GCA_019775895.2 Stomatorhinus ivindoensis | reverse complement strand
TATATAAATACCGTATATTATAATGTAGTTGAACTCCTTGATATCACTGGATTCCATAGTACTGTTTCTTTTTTAATCTCAGTGGATTTATGAGAAATATCATGTTCATCAGCACCAAGAGCACATGTATCTGTAGACTGAACTGTTTGCTGTGATGTTTTAATGATATTGCTCTGCATGTGATGTGCAGGGCCCCAGAAAGCGGAGAAGCTGCAGGTGGTAAATGTGTCATCCTCGCAGATCTGGCTGAGCTGGCGGGTGCAATCAGCCCCCCACTCTGCCGTCAGCCAGGTGCGCGTATCACTCGTCCCATCGGATGGTGGTGGGGCACACATTGCCCTGCTAAATGCAAGCATCACTGAGTACAGCTTCAGGTCAGAACTCTCAAGGGGAAGTCAGAGAAGTGCTGACAGTCAGCACATGACATTTCATTAGCACATCACAGTACTGTTACAAGGTCACAATCACCATGTTCCTTGATTTCTGTACTCCTTGCTTCCTCTACATTTATGGCATTTTTAAATATTTATTTTTGTGAATGTAAACAAAAGAAGAAAGACTGTGGAGTACTACTGCATGATATATCCTGTAATTGCAGCTCAAATCTGGTTCCAGCTTGACTGAATGTATTGTGGTGATCTTGTGGGTCATAGCGGTTTGAATGAAACAGTGCACACAGTTTCACCAGAAGTCCCACAGACCAATGTCAAGCAGTCTTCGTCCCCTCAACAACAACACAAACTAAGTGAGAGATATTTACATGACACAGACACATTACACAATAACATAAACCACACTATTTACAGGAGATTGACAGACTGTACAATACTTACAAACACAAAACACATGGAATACATGAAGGCACACAATCAAAACAATAACACCACTAGCAGTGCCGCACAACGCATACTGGTAACCTGTCTAATTTAACTGGAACTGACTGGCTGGGCGGCATCGTAGTATTGCTGAAACGGTTCCCATTGGGTTAACTCAGTGCAATAAATTAGACTGACGAATAGTAGCAAGAATGAAAGTGTATGAGTTTCATGTTTCACTAGGCTGGTCTTTTATCTCAAGACTGGATAAGTGGTTATTGCATATGAATAGAAGAATGAATGCACAAAATAACAAGTGTGTGCACTAAGTTAGGTTAATGTTACGGTGTTGTATGTTTCTGGGTCAGTTCCCTTCTCCCAGGCCACATGTATACTGTGGATGTGCAGACGCAAAGCGGGCTGAGGCCAGAAGACCTACCTTCCACAGGCCACTCTGCTGGGCCCCTGCATATCTGGACCAGTGTGTACCTCTTTCTTTCTTTCTAAACATATGCACCAGACACTCTCAACTATTTATCAAGATTTACACCTAAATATATCAATGAACTTAACATTCTCAGGCTTACCTAAGCTGGATAATTAGTGGTTCATTGATTGCATTGCATACATTTGACGATTGTGTTGCTGTTGCTATTATAAGTCTAACTACTTTGATTTGCCCTTTCCATGGCCCCAGGACCTTCACCCCCCCAGAACTTCTCCCTTGCTTATGTTACTACCACATCAGCGCGGGTCACCTGGGACAGTGACTCCCGTAACCTTCCAGATGGCTTTGTGGTCAACGTGACATGGGGCCTGAATATGAGAAGTCGTTATCTGCCCAGTGGAAATATGGGTTCTTACATTGTGCATGATCTGGTACCTGGGCAGCACTACCAACTAGCACTGACAGCTGTCTACAACACTGACCATCAGCAGATACACAGCCTGCCTCTGAAATTGGCTTTCCAAACCAGTAAGTTCTATCTGTGCAATTTTCACATACCAAGGGCTGATTTATAATAGTATAACAGTTTCAGCCTCTCCATCTTGCCTGTTACAGTTTTTCTTGATTGTTTTGGTAGATTTCTCAAATGACAATCTACAAAACAAGTGTAATCCCCACACTATAATTTCACATACACAGCAGACCATCATTTATTGTTGCTTCATAAAAATTTCCAAATGTTTTAGTATATGCATGCAAATTTGTACAATTCTCATAATTTGGCACAATTTTCAGTTGCCTAAATCTTATCAAAATGGATTTTATAGTTTCCCATTGTTATAATGATTTAATAATAATTAAATTGTCAGATTTTCAAACCATACTCTTTGGCTTTGGATTTCTTTTAATCCAACTGAATGTAATTTTGTGCTGAATAGTCCACATTCTGAGCTGCTTCTGTACTCTTACAGTGCCATTGGAGAAGGAGCTGAGCAAGAAGGTGAGGCCCACTGAGATTCAGCTGGAGTCGCAGCTGTCTCGGCCCATACACAGTGCTTTGGAACATGTCCTGCATGGGGCCGCCCATCGGGAGAACCTGTCTAAGTAAGGAAGGATAGCTTTATTAGTGACTACAGTCATACATATATATATCTATTCATACCTCAAAGTGTTTATTTTATACTTTAAAGGAACAAAACGAACATGATCAGTTATTACCCAAAATGCGTGCGCGCACACACACACATAAACACACACAAACATATACATGCCTGTAAAGCAATAACTAAAAAACATCCATGCAACAGCTTTTTCTTGATTGCTTTGGCACATTTCATGAAGAATATTTCATATTTTTATGACTATAAGAGCATTTTTCAAATCAGTTCATGTACACAGTTCAACAGTATGGTTATACTATAAAAGGCAGTGACTCAACCAAAACAGTTACAGATTTTCTTTATTGCTTTGGCATAGTTCTCAAATAACATTTAACATTTGTGAAATAGCAAGTGTGATCCCCACACCATGATGTCACTCCTGCACAGCAGAATGTCATTTCTCATTGTTTCACACAAATTGCAAATGTTTTAGTACATATATCCAAATGCGGGTCAATTCTCCCATGCACTTGGGTGAAAGAAGTGTGAAGCTACCTGCTTTTTTCACTCATTAACTCACTTTTCTCCCATTAACAAAAATCCAGAGTTTAAATGAATTTAGGCTAAATAAGTGCATTCTTTAATACATGCTCTGGAGTATGGAGGTCCTGAAAGCCCAGAACAGATCAATATTAACACAATGCAAAAACATTAAGATGATGCAAAAACGTACACAACACAAAAACTTCGAGACAAGCTAATTTATTTTTTAAATGTGTTGTGTTCTTTTAATGTGTCTGTGTTTCAAAACGGACCCACAGATCAAGGTTGTGCAGTATTCAGGGGTCATAGTAATACAGTATTCACAGTTGTACAGACGTCAGGGGTCTACAACAGAACCACCTGACCAGGACACTCGACAAATTGGAAACAACTCTAATCTTAATGGGGTAGGGCATTAGTTGTTTGCGAGTTTTTAATGGTGGTGAATAGCAAACGGCTTGGAATAATATATGATTTACTTGCTGATGCGGTTTTTTCATTGTATTATTTTTTCATCAGAAACTTTCAGTCCATGCTACTTGTTGGAGCCATTTGTTATTTGTTGTCATGGTGGTGATTGACACTAGGTGGCAGTGTGGGCTGAGTAAGCTACAGGTCACGGTGCAAGAGGGGAGAGAAAAGCCTTAAAAGGATGGGGTAGGGGGCGTAAGAGGTGGCAAGGAGATCAAACGGTTTTACCGCTCATATGCCATACACAATAGTAATCCTTATGTTTATATTATTCTTTATATATTATTATTTTCTTATTCTTTTATAATACCGCTATTAAATGGGTACTTGACCCAAAGGTTAAATGGATATGGATCTCAACTTACTTTGTATAGTTATTGGCATGGCGATTAATCAACAGGATCTAGCCGCCTTTGCAGTGGAGTGGACAATGTTGGATAGTCACTACATTAAGTAAAACTGTTTCCGTTTGGATACTATGGAAGTGGATTATGGAGTCGCAGTGTGGTAAAGCCGCTTATTGCTTTGGAATTGTGAGATGTTCCCCGCTAGTTCTGAGCTAGGATAAATCTTTTTACCATCGCCTGGGCAAACGGCAAGCAGACAGCACAATTAAATGCTTATGTCATCTTTCAAAGTAATCTGTTGAAAATGAGTGACGGACAAGCCCATAATGGAATTGAGTCCACAGAGTCGCAACGCAGGGATTGCGATAAAAGATCAAGAAAGCTTACTGTTAAAGGACTTAATGTGTTAATTAATAGGTTTCAAAGGGAACGAAGTACGAGTTTTAGAAAGGCAAATAAAATAAAAGCAGAGATTGCCACGCTTTTTGTCTACTGTTGAAAATGTTCCTGAACATGTAATTAAGGTTAAACAAAAAAAGCTTAAAGGTTTGTGTCACACTGCTTTTGATCTTCATAACATGTTAACTGAGTTTCCTCTGCCTGAAGAGGAGTAGAAAGGGCAGGAAGCATTGTTTCAGTCAAAATGGTCTGTTAATGATGCATTTAATGAAGAGGTGCATAAATAGTTGAGGGAAAGAGGAGCTGCATGTGACAGCGATGTTTTAATGGATGAATATGCAGATGACGATGATGATAATAGTGCTGCTGCTGTTTGGGTAATGACAAAGATGCAATTTTTGTGTGTCAAGATGACAATAAACCAGATGACAGTGTGTCTAATGTGTCAAATAAAGGACCAAGCAAAAGAAACCATAGCAGTTCCAGTGCATCTTCTGCATGCTTAAAGGCAAAGGCAAAAAGGGCAGCTTTGCAAAGGAAGCACAAGTTGGAGGAACAAGATGAAGAACTCAGACTGGAACAAGTCAAGCTGAGGAAAAAGAAGGAAAAATTGGAGCTTGATGCACAAAGTGCTAGAAGGTAGTGATGTGGGAAAGGCCTCATTAAATGGACTGAATTCATATGTGAATCAAGAACGTAAAAAACAGACAAGTTTTGAGCTTAATCCAAATGCAAACGGATTTGTTCCTAAACAAGGTACCATGAGTACACATCAAACCTTGAGTGCCATTTGTCCCTTTTGCACATGGTGAGGACCTTTTTGCAAATGTGAAATCACAAGATCAAGTACAACACTCTGGAACATCATCATCAAGGAACAACAACTTCAGATTGCAGTCACAACTAAATCGTGGAACACTTACTACTGTCCAACAGCGTCAGCTTGAAAATGCTTCAACAGCCTCAACAGCTGCGCCATCTAGATCAGTAGCTGCGCAGGAACTACAATCACATAGGTTACAGTCAGTACAGACTGCCCCACCAATGCAAAGTACTGTGGAAAAGGATGTTATATACTGAATGCCTGCAAAGGCATAATGAAACTACAGCAATGTTTGTGCAACAACAAATATTAAAAAAATCAAATCTGTCAACAAAGAGACAAAGGCATTTTTGATGGAGACCCATTGCAATTTCTTTCATTTATTAGGGCTTTTGAACACTGTTATGAGGAGAAAACAAGCAGCTATCAAGATTGACTATACTTCTTACAGTAATATACTAGGGGCAGCCTAGAGAACTGGTACGAAGTTGCTTACATGTAGAGAACACTTTGGCAGTGAACAGAAGATATGGCACAGAAGATACTGAACAGCATATATAGACAAGGTGTTTGTATGGCCTGTCATTAAAACTGAGGATGTTTGAGCATTGCAAGAATTTGCACTGTTCCTCAGAGGATGCTGCAATGTTATGTTATGAGATACAGTGTATGGAGGAATTGAACATTCCATCAAATATGATGCATGTGGTAATGAGATGGCCATACAAGCTTAACGGCTTGTGAGCTACAAGAGCGACGAGGCTGCAGGGTTACCTTTCCAGATATGGCGAATTTTCTGGAGACTCAAGTAAATATCTTGTCTCATTCACTTTTTGGTGATATTGCAGGCACATAACCAAGCACTTTAAAAGTTACAAATGAGAGCAGATCATGGTTCAGGAGTAACCTTAAAGGAAGCAGTTTTGCAACCAGCATATCTGCCACTGCACCTAATGTGGCTTGAAAGTATACAGTGTGCAAGATACCAAGGCAGTGTAGTGCTTCGAAGGAGTCAGACTCAGAATTCTGCCTCTGTTGTAAGGAGTCTCATCTGGTGCTCAAGTGTCCAGGGCTGTGTAAAATTCTTCAAAGGGAGAAGATTGAATTTTTGAGAGGAAAAGGAGTTTGCTTTGAATGTTTGAAGGTGGGCCACATGAGCCTGACCTGTGATGAATGCAGTTTGAAACATCCAACTATTTTGCATGTTTGCAGGAAAGATAAGACAGCCAAACCACAGGTAGTAGAATTTAATAATGCATTGGTTTCTCTGCAGGCTTGTGGTTGTACTGGGGCCGGAGATCAACATTGTACCCTTTCCATTATACCTGTACAGGTGAAATCTAAGAAAGGAGATAAGGTGGTTAAGACATGCGCCTTCTTGGACCCGAGAAGTACAGCGTCATTTTGTACTAACGGTTTCTTGAAGAAATTGAATCTTCAGGGTAAGACGACCAACATTTTACTACGCACCATGGGTCAAGAAAAGGTTGTTAAAAGCCAAGTCATTTCAGGATTGGAGATATCCAGATTCAGTGGCAGCCAGCTCTTGGAGCTCCCAGCTGTGTATATATAGGAAGTAATTCCTGTATCTAAGAGCGACATTCCAACCCAGCAAGACCTTGAACAATGGGAATATCTGAGAGACGTTAAGATTCCAGATTTGAACGCAGATGTTGAAATCTTGATTGGGACTAATGCATAAAATTTAATGGCGTCCTGGGAAATTATCAACAGTGAAGGCAGCGAACCCTATGCCGTGAGGACTCTATTGGGGTGGGTCATTAATGGTCCATTAAGGGGCAACAGCGGGTGTTACCAGAGAAGCTGCTGAACCCTCTATGCCAATAGGATATCCATTGCCAGGGTGGAGGAGCTGTTGGTTTATCAGTATAATCAAGACGTTAATGAGAAGTTATTGGAGGAGAAGCAGGAGATGTCAAGGGATGACTTGAGGTTCATGCTTAAGAAGTCCACGCACCCGCAAGGAAGTCATTATTGTATGGATTTACCCTTTAAAACTGATGATATCACTTTGCCAAATAGCAAGTGCATAGGTGAACAGCGTATTAACTGTCTGAAAAGAAATTTTGAAAGGAATATGTCGTACCAGGAGGAATATACAGCATTTCTCTCAGAGACGATTGACAGTGGATACGTTGAAGTACCGCCTAAAGACCGTTGCATTGTGAAGAAGGCCATGTTCTTATGTATGGTATCTCCCTCATCATGGGGTGTACCACCCAAGAAAGAAATCTCTATGGGTGGTTTTTGACTGTGGAGCTGCATTTAAAGGAACATCCCTGAATTATCAGTTGTTGCAAGGTCATAACCTTACCAATTCACTTTTTAGTATATTAACAAGATTCAGACAGGAGAACATTGCTTTGATGGCTTGAATATTTAATGAATACTTAATGCATACATTATGAAGGTGTACTGAACGTTTTATGAATGCAATATAAAAGAATGATGAAGGTGCACTTAATATAAAGCGTTGCTGTTTATTTACTTGAAGATTTTTTTTATTTTGATTTGGGAATTTTTTTTAAACAGAATTTTATTCCATTTCAGTTGCACTATTAAGAAGAGGACACTTTTGCACAGTTTAGAAAGATAAAGAAACATTTTTGAATAAATTTGTCTGCAGCTCATTCTGTTAAAAGATCATGAGAAAATCATATCGTGAACTCAGAATCGTGAATCATATCGAATCGTGAGTTGAGTGTATTGTTACATCCCTAGTCAAAAGGCTTTTATATGTGTGTGTGTGTGTGTGTGTGTGTGTGTGTGTTTGTGTATGCTCCACAATTCTGACTGATTGTCAGGTTGCATTTTCATTATTGATCATTATTGAACTGTTATTTATATTTCCTTTTATAAACACCAGCAATTTCACAATTTCAAGGCTCTCCATTACAGTATGTAAAGCTAACTGGTAAGAGAAATCAGTTCTGACATTTACTATGTCAAATTACAAAAAAAATGTAATTAATTTACAGTATTTAAAGATATTCATGGTGTGGCAAAAAGCATGTTAGTAACTGCATAATCTGCTGCCAATTGTGGAAAGTGCGTGGGATCACGACAAACAAAATTGCTACACAGATGGTGTGCTGAAATGCTTGTCATCATTCATACAACATTGTAATGCTAAAATGATCTAGAGTCCATTAATTTTGTTTGAAGTATGTGGCCACCTAGTGTTTAAGTTGCTCAGACAACTGGCACCACAGATGGTGACTTTGTTGTGGAAGCTATTACATGACTAGAGACAAGTTACATTTTTTCTCATAGCTTTGGCGCATTTATCAAATGGCAATTAACATTTACAAAACAATAAGTGTAATCCCCACACCATAATACTTCTGCATAACAGAAGTTAATTTTTCATTATATCACATAAATATTGAAATGTTTTAGTACATGTATGCAAATATGGAGTATAAAACGTGATTTAAAAACAAATAAATAAATCACATAACCCATTATGACCAACAAGACTAAAGCAACTTAAAAATATGCCAAATGACAGTTGAACAAAACCATTTCTGTTTAGTAAAACATATGGAAATTTCTGTGAAACAAGAAATGACATTCTGCTCAGCAGAAGTGACCTCATGGTCTTTGGATCACACTCACTGTTTTGCAAATTGTCATTTGAGAAATGTGCCAAAGCAACCAAGAAAGACTGTCATGTTAAACAGTTTATGACCATTGGCTAATGCAGTATATTACTAATTGATTTTATTAATATTAAAAGCATACCTAGAAACCAGGGTTGTGCACCATTCACAATTGAATTGAGAATGGCCCTGAAATTCTAATTCAAATCATGAGTTTGAACTGTGGTTAAAAAACAGGATGCAGAATTGCAATTTGAATTTGAATAAAAAGTAATCAAAATGGAACTGAATTCACATAAATTCATGTACATAGTGTAGGTGCAGTTGTAACAATACAGCTCAGAATTTCGATATGAATTACACATAAACATGTCAACATATACGGTGTATACTGTAACAGCATTATAAAAATGCCACGTAATTCAATATGAAAGATGCAACATATGAACTGTCATCTATACAATTAATAACTTATTTTATGTACCAGGGTTGAAATGAACATACAGCCATACAAGTAATATTATTACAACTTTATCCACACAGAATGCTCAACAATGCTAATACACGTAAACAGTTAAATATGCAAAAACAATAAATATGTGCCCATGGAAAAAGACTTAGAAGGCTAACATAAACCACATGTATATTTATAGAATAGGCTAAAAGTTATATACATTTCTTTTCATACAATCATGCAAATATAAAGCACACTTTACTCACTGATACATATACAGCGTTACTGTATAATCAACCATCAATAAAGTAAATGATTATGTTTTGCTAAATTAACATTTCTGTACTTCGTGGTTGCATTAAATTTCTTTTATTTGAATTGAATTTAATTATTCTTCATGTCCTCCCAATTCAACATTCTGTGGGATGTGGCCAATTCAGTTTAAATTCCAATTTATGAATGGATTGGGGCACAATTCGAAATTTTGAATTCTGCACGACCCTGCTGCTCAGATGAGACCAAATATATTTTTTGGATTTGTAAGGTGCATGCTATGCTCATTTCTTCTGTCTTTCCTTTAGATATACTGAGCTAATTGATGACAGAAGGAAGATAACGGCCAAGTTCACTAACTTGTCCAAAAATACCATCAGATATCGTCCAAGTGAGTAGAACTCATAAGTGTAGCACTTAAGGACAGATTTTAATTAGAATTTCTGAATCCTTGAATTTTAAGAAATGCATTCCTGAGAAGAATAACTGATTGCACAATGTAAATGTGCCAGACCATCACACACATTGACTTCATTGAAACTGGATATGATATTCTCTCTTTAGAACCTGAGCCTGTAATAGAGAGAATGGAAGAAACAACCAATAAAATCAACTTGGCTCTAGAAATTCCAGAGGACAACACAAAAGGAAAGTCTGGTGGGTTTGGTTTCCTAGGAGGTATATTAGTATCTGTTATGGATGCGTCATGCATTGTTTTCATACATAAAAATAAAGGAGTCTTCAGCAATCAGTAATTAAAACTGGTTCTGGGATTTTGTCTATATAACAAAGGAAAAACAGTAGGTTTTAGTGTCAGTGTAGTTATTTACCAGGGGCTGTTAGTGAATGTTATTGATGTTCAAGCACTACAGGAACAACACATCAAGGACAGCAGCAGCCTCACTGTCTGTGAGCTACCGAAAAACCTAAATGACTTTGCAGAAAGCCAAGCCTTTGGTGGCTGCTGCTGCCTTTCAGAGCCGCCCCTAGGCTGTTTAAAGCATGCCTTGTCAGAATGCGGGTATGTGTGTAAAAGGGCAGAGTGTGAGCTGTGTAATTGTCTTTTGAGTAGCCTATGAGCACTGTTCGCAGTGACTGGACTGTTGATCAAATCATACTTAAACTGGTCCAGAACCATGGAATCATGGCTTACCAAATACACCACAAAAAAGCTGACATGATCATATATCCTCAGCCATTTGCCAGAGTAAATATATAGATATTGACAGATATACACTTTCGGCCAAAACTCTGGAAACACCTAGCATTTTTAGTGGTACACTTAATAATACTACACAAATATTAGCGGTAATGCGTATGAACAATTCGAGGAATTTTAGAAATATCATACCTTGCATGATTAAATAAGTTCTGCAATCTCAATAAATCAGAAGTGTTTTCACAATTTTTGTCACTAGTGTACAATACCCTGACCTAAACCCTATACAGCTGGTTTGGGATTAGTTGGATTAAAGAGTAAGAACGGGGTGGTCAATTTGTGCCTAGAACTTGTGGAAACTCCTTCAGAACTGCTGGAAGCTTGGGACCAGGAGTTCCAGGTGGCTACTACGTAGAAGCTCATTGAATGAATGCAAGAGTCTTTAGTCCTCTTGCCAAAGCAAAAGGGTGCTATTTTGAAGAGTCTAAAGTTTGAGAAAATTGAAATATTGAACACTTCTCTTGGTCATTGCAATATTTGATATGGGTTATTTCATTGCCTTGAGGCCTTGTAAGGTGAATGCAGAGACAAATGCATTAAAAGCAGGTGACTTTGGGCTGCCACTGTATATAATCAGATGATAGAAATTCTCCAATGGAATAGTATGATATACTGTCACTCATTGTGATGAACTATAAGATTGTTCTACAAATTCTAAATAACCTCTTCCAAATTAATAGTGATTGATGAGTCGTCAACTCTCCCATCCTTAGATTTTATGGGTACTTAAAGAGTGATGGCTCACTGAGTGGCACTTTAGCCTCACATCTCTAGGGCTGTGGGCATAATTCTACCAGAGGACTGTCTGCCCATGTTTCTGCCAGCTTCCTCCTGTGGTCCAAAAACATGTGCTTGGGTGAATTTCTGTAATTAAACTCCACATAGTGTGTGACTGTGTATGAAATGTGAAACTGGCATTCCTTCCACTGTGGGTAGGATCTTGGCCTGAAATTATGCAAGACATATTTATGTATATATGTATGGATGGATTCAAGAATTATGCACTAAAGTTTGCAGAAAGCCAAGCTTCTGTTGGCTGCTACATAGCCTGCACTTTTTGCTCTAACATATCATTGAATCAAATGGCAATCACAATCTTACCATTCTCTCTTTGTCTGTATTCACTTTACCTGTAGTCTGCCAGCGAGTTCCACACCCCTGTACCCGACTTTATTCAGAGACAAAAAGTATTCCCATCTGGGAAGGAGGAGCCTGCCATTATTTGTAAGTTCTGTGGGTCATATACTAATATTTACTCATTTTTAAATTCTTGTGGGAATTTACTGTGGAATAAATGTTTTGACTGAATTGGTTTAGAGATAAACCCATTTAAATGTTCTTTTCATCATGCATTGTAACATCTGTTATACACCTTTGCACATTAGCACCTTAATACTGCTGCATGCTTTTCATTAGGGATGGGAATTAGCAGAGGTCTCCCAATTCAGTGTTATCCAGATATCTTTTTGTTGATTCAATATCTATCGTGATATTTAAATAGTTTTTCCTGAAGAGCGTTTCAAGTCTGCATTTAAAGTAAAGACAAGTGCTGTAACGGTACACGTATTCGTCATGTGACTTTGGTTACATAATTTTTGTTTTGGAATGTGAGAATCCATTTCTGGACAGAGGTGAAACTTAAATTCACAAGAAGGTGTTCAACATGGAAAACATTATGTTAATCGTGGCTGGTCGTTGATTACAGCCAGTGATAGGGAGACCCTTCCCTACTATTTATAAGTAGTTCGAGACCATATTGGTTTCCAAATAAATTAAATCAACACTGAAGAAAGAGTTGCTGCTAAGAACAAGTCTGTTATTTGGCTTTATTATACCAAACCGACACATGTTGCTGGAAACAGATCAAACATGCTAACTTATCATCCAAGTGTGTGTATGACTGAAACAAGACAGAAACAGTCTCTGTAAGTTAGCCCCCCATGGCATTTAAAGCGTTTTTGTCA
The DNA here is from genome assembly GCA_019775895.2 of Stomatorhinus ivindoensis. Lineage (NCBI taxonomy): Eukaryota > Metazoa > Chordata > Actinopteri > Osteoglossiformes > Mormyridae > Stomatorhinus > Stomatorhinus ivindoensis. The sequence continues at coordinate 10,997,631 of JABFEB020000033.1, read as the reverse complement.
GGAAATTCAGACCAGGCTTAAAATACAATTAAGTCTATGGAGGATGTTCATCACAGCTGTTGTGACGGCATGCGGGCGAGAAGGGAAGCAGGCGAGACCAGCAGTAAATACAGGCAAATGGGGTTTATTAGCAGGGAAACAGCAACGAACATCAATGACGGATCTGGAGAATACTGACTCAGACGTGGACTAAATACACAGGACAGGTTGAACATAATAGGCAAAAGGTGACTACAATCGGGAATTAACACGAGGGGGCGTGGCACACACAAGGATCGGACGAGCCGGGCGTGACAACAGCCTTTGCAGTCACACTGGAAAAGATGCTTGGCTTAGTGAACAGCATTACTGCATTTGATTTTATTACTCTACTTTCAACCCTCTAATTACTTTCCATTTTTGAATGTGATCATTTGATTTTAGGCTTATTACCAGGGATTGACATAATTGGTACGCAAGTATGCAATCACCTTTAAAACCGATATGTGCTGCAATAGATTCTTGTAACAGCATGAAATAGTATGTATTTTATGTGAATTTATGCTGATAAGACAAGAAATTATCATGAATTTTACGCTTTATATGCTAATTTGTACTTCATTTCCGGTATAGAGGTTGAAATGCATGGTAATTTCTAGTCATATTGGTGCAAATGCATATACGTATGCATTTGCGGTGTTATGTTAATTGATTAACGTATCATTTTTAAAGGTGAATGCGTACTTGTGCAGCAGTTATGTCAATCCTGGCTAATTATTACATGGTGTGTACATAAGTTAGCTACATATGCTGTATGTTTTTGTTTTCAGGACATTCTGCGCTGCTCACTTATGAAATAATTAGATGTGTAAATGTTGACTTAGTTTGATATTATGCTTTTTATCAGCAAAAACTACTTGCGTCTATTGAAGTTTCTCAATTTTCCCTCTCATCTAATATAAAAATTTGTGGTGGCATTGGTACAAGTTAAAGGCTCCATGAAACTCAATGTAATTATAATTTTAAAAACCCCTAAACTGATTTTAATCTCATCTAATATAAAAATTTGTTTTCAGGACATTCTGCGCTGCTCACTTATGTAATAATTAGATGTGTAAATGTTGACTTAGTTTGATATTATGCTTTTTATCAGCAAAAACTACTTGCGTCTATTGAAG
>JABFEB020000033.1:10965379-10977243 GCA_019775895.2 Stomatorhinus ivindoensis | reverse complement strand
CGAGCTGAAGAGTGACCGTTGTGCTTCGTTCCTTCTTGTGGTGTTTTCCAACTGCGCATGTGCACATTTTACTCCACCTACTGACCAATATGCGGTACTGCAGAAGCAACACAACTGTTTCATTCATCTTAATTAACTGAGCTGTGTAAATTTGAAGAATTACTTCTTTTAATTCTGTCAACACAACTGTTAATTTTAAGGCACAAACGAAATTTAATTAATTAATTTAAACATAATTACATTCTTTGTGCCAACAAATGCCATGTTTCATTTTTTTGTGTAGTATAGTAGGGCCACAATGTGGTTGCAGAAACCTTTGCCAGGTATGCAGCTGTAAGAAAAGGCCATCAGAGGTCCAATGTCAGTGGCAAGTGATAACTATACACCAAAAGAAAAAAACAGGGAAATACTAATAAGCATGACATCACTGTTCACAACAGTACATCACTGTCAATGGTAAACGGAAGTAACAGTTTAAGGAAAGGGTTGAAACAGCAGTAGAGATTTATAGCTTATGGGATGAAATGGAAAAGAAAGAGCTGTGTCAAAGCTTCTGCACATTATTAAGTTAGATTTCCAGACTTATGCTGGAAAACACCTATTGTTACTCTTTAATCAAAACAATATAAAACACGGCACTCCTGTGGCCAGCAAGGCTACATAAACAAAAGAGTAAATGTGAGAACCTTTCTATCTACTCTGTAGCTGTGTAGAAAATCGGCAGTGAGTGAACAGTACTGCAACGGCAGTAAGAAGCACAGGGAACTTGTGCACTCAGTGGTCAAACCTCTAGCTTGTGAGGCTCCTCGTATTTCCTCTGAGATGCGTAGCATCTAGCCCTCACAAAACTTGCCCATCTACTACATTTGATACTGTGAGATGCAAACACGCAAATAAACAGACATCGTCTAAGAAAAATGTAAAAAGATCACAACCACGAGTGTTATATTGCTTTAGTAAGGCAGTCTCTTTCCTCTATACTATACATACATAACCCTATAAACCGAACCCTAGGTCTAAGTGGACACGCAAATGATTTGTCATTCTAGCTAACAGTTCGGTAACAGTTAGCATGATTGCCCTCTACTTACCTTGATACTTAAGGACAAATTCTTTGTGGAAAATTTTGTAGCCTTTAAAGTTTGCTCTTTCTCGTGACGGAGTTTTCCTCCACGAGTTTAGCAACATCCGCAAATGTAAATCTAGGAAAATTTGTCAGAGAGGTTGTATACATTCTCTGTGCCATTTTCTCTGATCCTGGGTTTTCTAATGCATTGACGCTTGACCAGAACTAAGTTTACCCCACGATAACGTATTTCCGGTTTTTGTGAAAAAGGTCTATAGAGCCCATTTTTTGTACTCCTGATGCTTGCCCTTGAATCCTTCATTTCTCGTGCTGTGACACAGTATAGAATTATTTTTTGACCTAACCATCAATGTGTTGTTTTCAGTTAAAATGTGCAACATGTTGTGTGACATGCTAAATGAAAAGGAAATGAAAGAATCAATGACAAAAAGGACCGAGTGTGGCACTGAACCAAAATCAGAGTATAAAATCTTACCAGGAATTGTATAATCATCCAGGAAATGATGAAACAACATCCATGGATGTACAGGCTTTTCAGTCAGCACCTTTATGACCTGCCCTGAGTTATGTGTTTCTGTGAGTATTTGCCCTCCTCTGCTCTGGCATCCTGTCGAGGGTGTATCCTGCTTTCGTGCCATGTGCTTCCTGTCATAAGTTTACATAGCCTTTAGCAGATTTCTGTTATATAATACCAGAAATCAAAATAAACAGCCTTGTGAAACCTCAGGTTCTTTCAGAGTCGAATGATGAGGCAAGTTACTTAAGCTTAAGCAGTTTATTAAGAAAGAATGAAAATGTTCACACAGCTGGTTCTGTCTGTCAGATAGCCTTGGTGAGAGGTATATAAGAGCATGATGTGAGGAAGCAAGTAGCAAGGACAGAAATAAAAATATAAAAATAAGAAATATAAATGTTATAAATGAGTGAACTAAATGAAATTAAATAACTACAAATGATTCCATAGAAAACAAAATATTGAATTCTTAAGAATAATTGATTACAATAAGTAAATGACTGACCAGGATATAACATAAAAAACTCTACACAAAGCCTTGGAACTACACTAGGTTCTAAAAACTATGTGTCACATTTTACAAAGTGCAGCAAATACCAAATCATAAATTCAGTCAAAATTAATCAATGATCTTCGTCATATTTGGCAAGCAGGTTAACAAGAAAGGTTTGCATAATCTACTAGAAAAGCAAATGAAAAGCTTGACAGTTCACAATTTGTGTGTATATGCATGTGTGTGTGTGTTAGGTTTATATCACATTGTGAGGACCAAATACCCTGCACCATGTGATAATGATCTGTTATTTTGACATTGTGGGGACCATTTTTCAGGTTCCCACAAAGATCTGCGAATGCAATCAAAAAACTAAAAATGCCAAAAATCTCATAATTTGTTTGGTTACTTATGATTAATGTTAGGGTTGGATATGGCTTAAGGCTGTCATGTTGTGATTAGAGTTTTTCCCATAGGAATGAATGTAGAGTACCCACAAAGATTTAATTAGAAGCCTGTGTGTGTGTGTATCTGTATGTATGTGTATATTCACGTGAATATAAGAGGCCACAGCACAATTTTTAGTTGCACTTATTTCTCGATTTATGGGTGTACATCTGTGAATTATATATACAGACATTCCTCTACTTGTGAAGGAGATATGTTCATAAATCATTATTCAACATCATTTTAAGGTTATACGCAAGTACAAAGAACTAGGATGCTGAGAGTATGCACACAGTGTTGCTGTGCAGTGGGAGTAGCGACCAGAAGTCGTATTAGGCAGAATTGGCGCACAGAAAAAAAAATTGATGTTGCGGACAGAAACTGGGAGCCCAATGAAGACAATTTGGACTTAAGGTCCTTTTCATTTGTATGTCTGAATGTTCGTAAGTTGAAAGTGCATAAGTAGAGGAGCATCTGTACATATATTTTTTTTGCAGACTGTGGTCTAGTTCTTCTCTGTTTTTCATTAATGAATGGCTTCTTCCTTGCTTTATGGGACATCAGTCTTGCTTCTAGGATCCTGAAACAAACTGTCCTAGCAGTGCACTTTATACCTGCACTTAATGTTTCCCATACTTTTTGAAGGTCACTTGATGTCATCCTCTGATTCAAGAGAAGCTGTTGGATAAGTCAACGGTCATCTCTGACATAAGAAAGTCACTTCCACACTTACACATACATATTATATAAATATTGGATGATTACTACCAATACTTTCAGACAGGTTTTAAAATAAAAGCTAGCACATACAAGTGTGCACTAAGAAACAGGATCAGCCATTCCCTGGAGCAATCACTCAGGAAACTGGCGGCTTCCTGATCACAGACACAGCATCTTAACCTGAACAGCCAAATACCACACCTCATGATGTCTAATGCTCTTAGGCTGATGAAGAAAATTATGTACAGAGGAAATTCTGATGAAAACAGTAGCAAGGTTGGTAGAGCACAGATAAACATAAATTTAATGCAAAAAGGGAAGTTGCAAGGACAATACACAGAGTGCAATCTGTAGGTACTGTACATGTGCAATACAAATACAAATCTGTAACTACATAAGTTAAAGGCTACAAAGCCTTTACTACCGGTGTAACGATACGCAAAATTTGTGATTTGTTACAGCAGGAAATCGGAATTTGTTATTTTAAATAACAGTACTTTTACTTGAGTGTTATTAATTTCAGGAAATGTACTAAATTGCTTTCTATGCAATCTATGCAAACTGTGAAATTTGGTAAAATATGGGATTATCTTGTTTTATGTGTAGCACGATTAAATGAAAATTACTGTGTTGCATACTTGGTAAATCTTTAAGAAGCTGTCATGACCTGACCTCGTGTGTGCCACGCCCCCTCATTACCTTGTGTTAATTCCCAATTGTAGTCACCTGTTGCCTGTTCTGTTCAGCCTGTCCTGTGTATATTAGTCTGCATTCTAGTCTGTTGCTCTAGATCCGTCATTAACGTATGTGACCGTGTTGTCCTGTCCACCCCAAATAGACCTGTTCCTTTGATCTTCGTCTCAACCTGCCTGATCATTCCTCGCATCCTGCCTACTTGCCGGACAGCGGTCAAGACAGAATGACGGATCTCCAGAAGAAGATGCCTCAGCTCACCATAGCTGAACTCGGCAATCTCATTGACGAGGCCATTTACTGGCCGTTTAACAGCCAGAAATTCAGGAAGACCCCGCAGCTCGTGCCTTAGCAATCTACATGGGGGATATCTCGCTAGACTTTAACTTGCAGCAGCTCCGGACGATGGCGGCTGAGGCCAATAAACTGCAGGTGGTTTTAGACAGTGGGCTACCGACGTGTTTGCCATTGGAGCCACCCGCGGTGCCACAGACTACCATTAAAAAGAAGAAGATGAAAAGCCGAAGACAACCAGAGCTGGTCGACATTCGCCTGGGAGCTGCAGCCGTCTTACCTGATTGTCTTGTCGCGGCTGCTCCGTTCGCCCTGGACATCACCCCCGCCGTGAAGCTGCCTTCACAGGCAGCCTCCCAGCTCCAGGGAACCCGTCTGGCCCTGAAAGGGGCCAAGGCAGTATGGGACGCTATCGTGCGGGTCCTGCGGGCTCTTAAAGGTGCAACGCCTGCGTGTGAGTCGCCAACCCTAGCTCCCATCCCTGACCCACCTGTACCACCCATCTTGCCTGTGCCTTACCTGCCTGTGCCTGATTCGCCAGCACAACATGTCCTGTTCATCCAACCTGACTCATCAACACCACCTGTCCAGCCCATCTCGCTTGTTCCGGCAGCTGTCGTACCGCCCACTAAGGCTCCGGCTGCCGTGCAACCCTCTGCTGGCCACACACCCAAGGCTCCAGCTGCAGTTCCAGCTCCTGCTGTGCCAGAGGTTCCTGCTGCAGTCCTGCCTGCAGCCCTGCCTCTGTGTGCAGCTATGCCCGAGGTGCCCGCTGCGGCGCCCCCTGCTGGCCGCACATTCCTGGATGCTGCAGTAGTGCTCCCTGCTGGCCAAGAGTTGGTGGTGTCTGCTGCCGCCACACCCAAGGTAGCTGCACCTCCTCCGCCTGCCGCCATGCCCGAGACCCTGGCTGTGCCACCTGCTTCACCTGAGGCCCTGCCTCCAACTTCTGCTTCGCCCCCTGCTTCATTTGAGGTCCCGGTGCCACAAGTGACTCCTACCCGTGACCCCAGTCCATGTCCCCGAGGAGGTCCCAGACCTCTCAGCCATTTCTCTCTTCCTCTTTGTGGAGGAGGAGCTTGAAAGTAACCCCTCAGGGACCACCCTGCTGTCGCTTCTGCCCTCATCCAGGCGAGATAGATCCCAGCCTGAACTCTGCCTTTCTGTGTCCCGAAAGGGCAGTGGATACCTCTGTAGGGGCCGTGTCCCGCCTGTCCTGCCCCCTGGCTCGCCCTCTGTCTCCTTGGCTGGGGGTCAGGGGGCGCCTATGGCTCCTGGCTGGCAGTCGCCTGCGGGGCCCCCTTCGGTGCCTCTTCCTGGCCTTGGACCCACCTCCGACACCGCATCAGTTGCCTGCGGGTTCCCCCCCTTCAGCCCCTCAGTCGCCTGCAGGTCACCCGGCTCCAGTGCGTCGCTGGACAGCGCTTTCCCTGGCTCCTGCTGCGGCTTCCCCCTCCTCCTTGCCTTCCCCTGTGTCCCCCCCACTCCCTCTTTGCCTCCCCTGGTGCCCCCTCCGACTCCCTCCTCGTCCTCTTCGCCTGTCCCTCACCCTGTCTCCTTGCCCCCTTCATGGTCCATTTCGGCTCCCTTCTCTGGTCACCGCCCATCACCCGCCTTGGCTCCCTTGTGCTCCCCTTGGTCCCCTATCCATTCCTGTCTGGTCTCCCTTGTTTGCTCCCTCTGTGTCTCCTCCATTCCCTCCTGTCCTTCCTGTCTTTGCTCCTCATTCCTCAGTGTCTCCCGTGTTCACTCCTTAACCAGAGTGTGCGGCTTTGGGGGGGAGGGGTTCTGTCATGACCTGCTCGTATGATCCTTGTGTGTGCTATGCCCCCCTCAGTACCTCATGTTAATTCCCAATTGTAATCACCTGTTGTCTGTTCTAGTCTGTTGCCCTTGATCCGTCATTAACGTATGTCACCATGTTGTCCTGTCTGCAGCAAATAAGCCTGTTCCTTTGATCTTTGTCTCGACCTGCCTGATCATTCCCTACGTCCTGCCTGCTTGCTGGACAGCAGTCATGACAGAGGCTATGTTTCAAGACCAAAAGCGAATAAGACACAAAATCATTAATTAATCATAAACTGTGGTGGGGGGGGGCAATCATGTTAGGGTACAGTACAAGACAACCAGGCCACATGTGAGCACGCCCTTAAACCAGCCTGGCACTTCTTCATACTGATTATCATGGCTATGATAAAGTTTGATTAAAGCTTTTCTTATTTGTTAGATTGCATTCTAATCCACTAAATGGGAGAGATGAATGGTTCCTTAATTAACAAGGTTGGAAATTGTGAGGATTCATTTAAAATTTTTGTGGGTAAATCTTTATTTCAATACATATATTTATCATTTTAAATGATGTTGTGCGCTCTCTAAAACAGTTCTCCACAAACTTTTTACTTGTTTGAAACAACCTCAGAAAGTATTATGTTCATGAAGATGTTGTTGGGGGTTTCAACAGTAAGCTGCATACCACTATCATCACTGATGTTTATTTAAATTTATACCTTTGTACACTATGAGAACTTAAAAAGATTAGCGGGGTAGATAGGGGTTTCTATCTACTATGGCTCCTCTGACCTGAGGTGTGCCTCAAGGCTTGATTCTCAGGCCAGTGCTGTTTCTTTATATATCCTTCTGCTGTCTTGTCATAATTGTGGCTGGGGAAGCAAGAGCAGGGAAATGGAGAGCCAGGAATTCAGGGTTTATTGGGGAGAAACAGTACATTCAGGGCAGACTGGCAGCAACGACAAAGGACATTACTGACAGGACTGGGGAAACATACTTGAGCATGGACTGAAATACACAGGACTTAATGGAAATAATATGAAACAGCTGGCAACAAATCGGGATTACACACAAGGTTAATGATGGTGCATGACACACAGGAGGATCAAATGAGCAGGGCATGACAGGACCCTTCCCTAAAGGCGTGCACTCCAGGCGTGCCCCAGGGGAATGTAGAGACAGGACCGGGGACACGAGACCTGGAAAACAAAAGCAAAACCAGCAACGTGGAACCAGGGACACACAGAACAGGTACCATGGAAGCAACCAGGACAATCACGGACAAATCACTGGAAACAGACAGGCACAGGGGCACCAAGAAGACACTGGGGGAACACCAAATGCAGGAACAAAGGGACCAGGAGTGAAGAACGGAGGAATAGCAGGACAAGGAGCAGACACAAGAGGCAAAAGTCAGGCAGCAGGAATGAAACAGGTGGTGGGGAAACAGGGGGCCTGAGGGAACCCCAAAAGGTGAGAGGTGGATGCCATAGGGGCAGCAGGCAACCTCAAAGATGGAGCCAGAGGGACCCTCAGCAGCAACAAGGTAGGAGCAGGAGGTTACCTTGTAGGGGGAGATGAGGCAGATGGAGGGACAGATGGAGGAGGTGAGGAGGAAGCTGAAGTGGGCACCAAGGGAGGCAAGGACGAAGGCGAAGGGGACCTTGGCTTAGGTGAGGAGGGAGGTGAAGCCACGGCAGGTGGTGGTGCAGCCACTGCCAGTGAAGGCACAGGCAACCAATGAGTCGAAGCAGGGGGATCCGCAGGCGACCACCGAGCATGAGCTGAAGGACCCACAGGCACTCCTCAAGCCACAGCCCTAGTGACCTAAGGCAAACTAGGGGGCAAGGCAGGTGGGATCTGACCCTGGCATAAGTGTCTTCTCCCTTTCTAGGAGACTGAAAGTTGGGGACCAGGCCGGGATCTACCATGCTCGTGTACTCAACGGGAAGAGTCCAACGGGGCCATTAGGGAAATCCCCAAGGGGTCCCATTTGACCTCCTTCTCCCCCAAGGGGGAAGGAGTGGGTGTCAGGCAGTCCAGGACCTCATTGGGGATAGGGACTGGTGTCACAGGACACAGCAGGAGTTTCAGGAAGAGGCAGAGCAGGAGCCTCTGTGGGCATAGCAGGGACCAGTGGAGCAGGAACCCCTGGGAGCAGGTCAGGAAACAGCGCGTGAACCTCTGGGGGCAGGTCAGGAACCGGAGCAGGTACCACTGGTGGCAGCGCAGTTCGGACCTTGAGTGGCAGCGCAGGAACCGCTAGCCCTGGATCTTGAGGGGCAGAGCATTAGCCACCTGCACAGGATCCACAGGGGATGGAGCATCAGCCACAGGGACAGGAACCTCAAGGGGCAGAGCTGGGAATTGCATCTCCATTGTGAGCATGGTCTCAGGGAAAGGAACAGCATTAACCTCAGGTGCCGTAGCCCCGCTATCGAGGGAGTCTGGTCCGTCCTTAAACGGAGCAGCCTCCTCAGGTTTTCTGCTATCCTGGGTAAACCTAGATGCCCTTGAAACTTTGTACACAGCTGGACAGCCTCTGGGGAGTCCCACACCGTTGGATCATCCTTCACCCTCCAGAAAAGACCCAGGAGGGTAAAGAATGTCCTAGCCAGGGATGAAGTAGCAGACAGATGAGCCTCCGGCATCCTTACAGGGGAAGTGGCAGCAAAGCGGGCTTCAGGGACACACACGGAGATAGCGGAAGCAATCCGGGCTTCAGGAGTATACGCGGGTGTGGGTGTGGCCAGGCAGTGTGGCTTGGGAACTGCCATAGCGAGAACTGCAGAACACGGCATCAAGGAAGATTTGAAGTCTTTTCCTGTCTTCCGTTTCTTTCTTTTTGCCATCCTTTTCCGGTAGAGCCTGGGGCACCACTAGCAATTCTGCCAGAGGATCATACGGCACGCAATAGTCTTCTGCTTCAGGTTAGTTTTAGCCACCTCACTTCTCAGTCGTCAAATGTTCTCATTTACCTCTTCCGTGAGGTGAGTGTCTTCAGATGGGAACCCCCCTTCGAGAAGGCCCTGTGCCCTGAAAGCGAGGGCTCGCAGTGCGGGTTCATTGTTTACCTCAGACTGATCAAGCCAGTACAATGCAGTGTTGGCCAGATCAAGGTATTGCTCCTCGATCAAGGCAGGCATCTTCTTTGGGATTCAATCATAATCGCATCCAGGGAAGCAAGAGCAGGGAGATGGAGAGCCAGGAATTATTGGGGAGAAACAGCACATTCGAGGCAGACTGGCAGCAATGACGAAGGACAATGACGAAGGACTTGAACATGAAATACACAGGACTTGATGGAAATAATACGAAACACCTGGTAACAATCGGGATTTCACACGAGGTTAATGATGGTGCGTGGCACACAGCTGGATCAGACGAGCAGGGCATGACATGTCTCAGGTTATAAACTCCTTCAAGTACATCTCATATCACCTTTATGTGGATGACTTTCAGTTGTATTTCTCATTTAAACCCCATCAAATTAATGTTTAAAAATTAATGTCTATTTTGGTTGACTTTTTATTTTGTTTGTCAGAGATTAAAAATTGGCCCTGCAATAATCATTTGCAGGTGAATTCTGGTAAGGCAAAGGTGCTTATTATTGCTCCCCCTAGCCTACATCCTGAGATTAGTCTCAAGATGGTCTCTGTTCCCCCAGTTAAAAAATCAAGCTTACATAACTTGGGGGTTGTTTTTCACCAGTCGTAAAGCCTAAATTCACACATAAATTCTGTCAGCTGCTCACTTGAGAAATCCTTCTAAACTGAGGTTAGTGGTTTCAAAATCAGAATAGGAGATGCTAGTCCATGCTTTTATCGCTTCATGTCTAGATTATTGTAACGTTCTGTATTCTGGTCTGAACAAATCTCTCTTTTCTTGGCTACAGTTATTACAAAACACTGCTATTAACCCAGTCTGACCAGAGAGCACAAATTTTGTATTCTATGCATTGACTGCCACTTCGTTTTAGAGTTCATTTTAAAATCACGGTACTCACTTATAGAACGCTGCGTAGTCAAGCACCTAAATATATTGCGAGTCTTCTCCAATGCCACATAGCCAGCTGGGATTTTAGGTCCAGTCAACAAGACCTTTTAGTCGTCCCCCACACACGACTTAAGACACGTAGGGATCATGCTTTTAAGTCGGCTGCACTGTGGGCAGAATCCAATTGGACAGCTGAAGGCTTGGAATGTGTGTAGGTCCTTCCGAGCGCTCCTGTAAAGTTACTTACCCTTTTACGTAAAACTGAATTATATCTGACTCCAATTAAATTAAAGATCTTGTATGGCATTTTAGTCATGACACTAACTCCTGGGCCGTACCTTCTACTGTTTAACTCCCATTAATACCGGACAGTGTAGTACACCGGAATCGCTTCGGCCAAGAGGGCGATCCACAGTTCTGCTACATAGGACTCGTTTCAGAAGGTGGGGAATCCCTACAATGTGATACAATCTCAGCCTATACAACCATTCGTGCCCGGCGACCTATAACTCCTCAGAGGCTCAACCGACACTTGCCACATCTGAGCTTGTGCACGCCTCAGAGGTTAAGCCACTTTTTGCCGTAACTCAGTATGTGCGCGCCTCAGAGGCCGAGCAGGTCTTTTGCCGTGACTTAGCATGTACGTGCCTTAGAGGTAGAGCTGGTCCTTGCCATAACCTAGTGTGTGCATGCTTCAGAGGCTAAGCTGGTCTTTTACTGTGTGCACATCGGAGGCGGAGCCAGTCCTTGCCGTAACTCTCGCTGGTGTTCACCATAACTTGGGCAGTCGTATCGGGTCTCAGAGAAACAGGGTCAAGTCAGAGGCTGCAAGTGAGTGTTAGAAATAAACCCAGTCTACGGGAAAAATGCAGAGGTTAGCAAAGTCAGACAGCCAAGAATTAATCAAAACAGTTTGTTCACAGTAAATACAAGACACATCAATTTAACCAAACATAACATTAATGTAATTCTAACATGTGGCCACAATTCCTAAACTATACCTTCCAATCAAATTACATACCTCAGCTGAGTGGACACAGAGTAACTGCAGAAATTTCTGATTACACAGCACTATGTGGGAGTTCTGATTACAGAGTGTCTTCCTTTGCTACTCTGGAGCTCTTCCTTAAGCATTCCAAACCAAGTAACAGAATGTACCAAATATTGTAATTGATTATTTTAGAGATTGTTTTGATCTTGTGTGTGTGTTCTGGAGAACTGCTGATCTTATCAATTCGAAGAACCTCAGCCAATTGAATCGCTTTAGGAGCAATTTGGGAATTCCGTTGTTCCACCAAGTGATAAGGTCCTCCACATTGATGGGTTTAGTTTTATTTTCTATATTTATCGTATGTCATAACATATAGTTTTATGGTTGAAATGATTGTACTCGTCATACTGTGACCATTCAAATGAGACCAAACATGTGTGTATGTGTCCCTAGTGTTAGTGTAGGGTAATACCTCCTGTGTTAGTGTGAGTTAGTGAGTGTAGGATGTGTCTGTGTCTTAAGGCAGCCAAGTCTTGTCCCTGGAATTTGACTACTGAGTTCTGGCCACCCAATAGGGGTGAGGTAACTCTTTTGATGTAGTCATTGGGTTATTTGGGTGCAGTCTTGTTGGAGCCGGTGGACCATTGCCTTAGGACACTGGGTGGAACATTGCAGGCTTGCCAGAGCTCATACCGATGGGACCTGCAAGGTCTGTGCCCTTACAGCACCTACAGAGGGAGCCACCTCAAATAGCCGCCTGGAGTGTGACGGGTCCGTGGCAGAACCATGACAGGACAATGCACGATCCGTGCACGGAATGCGATCCCCCGCGATGACGCAG
>JABFEB020000033.1:10954211-10965279 GCA_019775895.2 Stomatorhinus ivindoensis | reverse complement strand
AACAAGGACAGACAAGTACTCACGCCGACCGAAAAAACAAAAACGAAACAAAAATGTAACAACCACCACCACGTAACAGTACAGGCACACAAACACTCAAATATACCCAGTCAACCGCTTCAACAGGCGTACAACACAACACAAGTGAACACAGCGTCTACACGACTCGTTCCCAGTGCAGCAATCCCAGCAATCTTTGCAGCAATCCCAGCAATCTCTGCGACCCACATGCAAGAGAAGTGTTCAACAATTGTAATGCTGCTTGGGCTTTCTTCTCTAATATTTATAAATGTCTTTATTACTCATGTTTGTTTTTATATTCCTCGTGGTATTCTAATTTTTATTGTTATTTTTTACCCGGGAGCAATTAGGGGTTCAGTGTCTTGCTCAAGGACACTTTGATGGGTTCAGGAAGAACCAGGGCTCGAATCTGCAACCCTACAGTTGCTGAACGATAGTGCTACCTCCTGCGCCACCATCTTCCCCCTCCTGTGTCTTTGATACTGCCCCACTAGAGTGGTAGACAACTTGTGGATAGACATGGAAAAAACACAATTAAAGGCACATATTCAAAAATTCAAGAGTAACATTAACCTTAAGGGTGGAGTAAAGCATAGGCTTTCTTAGGTCACAGCCAAACAGGGAACAGTTAAACTACCTAAATTTGGCAGATCAATCCACTTATACCCCTCTCCTCTCAACTGGCAAATTTTACCTACAGCACTCCCACCCACACCCTGATCGATAAGCTTTACCATTGGCACCACAGGTTTTGATCAGCATATTAGTGATGCCCCTCCTTTTAAATTTCCTCTTGTTCCTCTTTCAGCTCCAAAAACAGCTCAAATGGCCCTCTTAGGGGGTCCCCTACTCATGTCAGCCTAGGGCCCTCAGAGAAGGGAGTCTGTTCCTGAATATTACACAAGACACAGATGCAAACCTCCTGAAACCAACACATCCCATCCATGCCATCATTTTTTATCTGATGATTCCTTTGTTCCTCAGACAGGACATTGCAGGAAGTAGGAAGTATCTGCTGGGACATGGGCTGCTGACAGGATGGGACATTCCGGAACTAGATGTGTGCGAAGAAGCAGGTGGAGCCTGGGGGAGCTAAAGCAGGGCACGGAATGGAAAGGAAAAAAAAATCTAAAAACAATAGCAAAGCAAAGTCTCATTCTGGGAGCAAAAAGACGGCCCCAAGCAACATTAGGTACCCAGTATATCCTAAAACCAAGACGTCTGATCTTACATCGCAGAGAATTCCAGTGTAATATTAGCTATAAGAATGGTTTCTAGTCAGATACCACTGTTAACCAGAACTTTCAGATTAAGAAACAGCTTTGTCCCATAAGCTGTGAGCCTGCAATACTCTGAGGAACAATTACAAACAGGACTCCATCTCGTATTACTCACAAGGGCAATACTGACATTTGCTAATTTCTGCACTTGAGCACAGCTGTGAATTCTGAAAATCTCATCTATGGTACAATATCACTATAAATAATCAATATTACATGTGAGGGCATGTGGGAGTTTGCCCAACCAGTCTACATGTGTTTTGTGGACTTGGAGAAGGCATTCGACTGCATCCCTCGGGGAGTCCTGTGGGGAGTCCTCCTGGAGTATGGGGTACCGGGCTGCCTTATAAGGGCTGTTCGGTCCCTGTACAACCGGTGCCAAAGCTTAGTCTGCATTGTCGGCAGTAAGTCGGACTTGTTCCCGGTGAGGGTTGGTCTCCAGCAGGGCTGCCCTTTGTCACCGATTCTGTTCATAACTTTTATGGACAGAATTTCTAGGTGCAGCCAGAGCGTTAAGGAGGTCTGGTTTGGTGACCTCAGGATTAGGTCTCTGCTTTTTGCAGATGATATGGTTCCATTGGCCTCATCAAACCACGACCTTCAGCTCTCACTGGAGCAGTTCGCAGCTGAGTGTGAAGTGGCTGGGATGAAAATCAGCACCTCCAAATCTGAGACCATGGTCCTCATCCTGAAAAGGGTGGAGTGCTCTCTCCTGGTCAGGGAGGGGGTCCTTCCCCAAGTGGACGTTTAAGAATCTTGTGGTCATGTTCACAAGTGAGGGAATGATGGAACACATATATTGTGCAAGCTTTATCCAGAAATCAAAAACTTTGTGAAACATTTATTGTCAAAATTAAAAGGACATTACAAAAAATTAGTCCTCAAAATACTTATACTGCAGTGAGAAGCATTTTATTTCTTATCTTTATTTATTTTCAATTGTGAAACCTGACAGATTAAAACATATCTTTTATATTTTCATAAAATTTTAATGTTTTAATTAATAGTATACATTTAACAGATGATTCATGATAAATAAGTTTGTAAAAAGTTTGAGGAGCACAAAAGTTAATCTTAGATTCTAATTATAATAATAATTAGCCAAGCTACTGTTTTAATACAGTAGATAGCTACACTACAAGGTACAGATAAAAAGTAGCTAACTACATCGAAGCCATCTCGTACAGTAATACTTCATATATGAGCTGTAGGGTTAAAGCAAATTAATTTTAAAAAGGTGAAACATGATGTTAAAAGTTGAAATGAAAATCTATATTAATTAACAATTTAACGTCAAATCACAATAAGGTTTCAAAAAGTTTCTGTATTTGGTATAAACCAAGAGTACACCACAACTGCTTTGTTAAACTTAGAAGGGTTACAACAAAAAAGAGATTTTGATAATCTGTCCAAGAACCAAAGTGCTCTGATGCATTTTAATGAAAGTGTCTAAAATACTGTTTGCCTTGAAGTATTTTTCAACCCTATGACATACATCCCCAGAGTATTCAAGCAAAAAACACAAATCATAAACACCTGGTTAGTCCTTTATCTAGTGTGATTCCCAGTGTTCTGTACTTTCCTTAAATAAAATCCTTTGATTTTCATATCTTTTCCCACCTGTGCTATGCCCTGAGTCCGTAACGAAATACTGTATAATGAAATTATATCATCTTTAAGTGACACGGCTTGGTGTTTTTGACCTTTTTATCACCATTTGAGGTGCTAAGATACAGATACATATGTATACTGTATTATATACTGTACAATGACTGTGGAAATGAACAAAACAGGAACTTAAGTATCCTGATGATGAGGACTAACAAAGAGCAGGTGTGAACAAGTAATCAAAAAGGCCATAGAATAACAAGACACAGCTGAATTAACTTATAATTTATAAGACTAGGAACTAGGTAACCAAACAAAAACTATGGCTTAACAACACTAGGGAAGAGTCGGAACATGGAAAAACAAAGTCAAACAGGACATAAACAGGGAAAACCTAGAATAGAAAAACTAAGATAGAAAATTTAACAAAAACACTGGAACAGAAAAGCAAATAAGAAATTAAACATGAGGTTGGTTTGCAGCCAGTCTCAAACCCATGACAATAGTGTTATCGCTTTTGTACAATGCTCTCAACCCATTGAGCCATGCAACAATCTGGGGAAAAGGGAAAACACACAAGGCTCTAGCAAGAAAACATATGGAGGAATAGGCTGACCAGCAACACATGCTGGCCAAATTGGGAAGGGACGTGAAGGCACAGACCCTAACAATCCTTTACAGTTAGATATGAAGTATTTTGTAAATATACATTGTTACAGAGAATGATGTTATGTTAGACAAGCATAATTACCATTGTCCATTTGAAGGGGGTTAGTTTGCCTTAGTAATCTCAAGGCGCTTCTTGTTGATGCCATTTTCCATTGTTTCTAAATATTACGCAAGGGAGGTGCCTCTCCTTTCTGGAAGTGAAGAGTTAGTCACACTGTCAGGAAACAGTCAATAACCTTTCTCCTATTTTATTTTAAATTTTATTACTTTATTTTAAATTATGCCAAGAAACCAGGATAGTAGACCTGTCACACTAATGAAGCTAGAGCACAAAATGCTCCATTTATGTACAGCATCATATTGGGAAATTTAACAAAAGCTTTGTTGAAGGTGGATGTTATAACTTCAACAGGAAGCCAGTGGACTGTAGGGATTTACTGAGCACTACATGATATGCCCATAATGCCATGGTTTTGCCAGTTAGATTATCAAGTCATATCCTCTTGAAACAAAAGCATACCCAACTCAGCGTGAAACAGGAAAGGCTGCTGAATGTTTTTTTTTTCATTAAGGGAAGAAGTGATTTTTGTACCAAGAGCCAGTTTTGTGAGCCGATGATTGGTCCATTGAGGTTCCTACATAAGTATGTTTAACAATATCGGATTTAAGTATTTCAACAAATTATTTGCTTAATAAAAACCTTTATTGTGCCATTACAAATGGGGTAGTGTGGAATAGCATTATAAAGAGTTCAATTAATTTATCGAGGCATAAGTATATCCATATTGTTAACAATTACGTCAAAACAGCAGTTCTTCTTCCAAACATTATCCTTTTTTATCAATAATGGAAGAGATGTCTGTCTTTCAGATTGGTGGGGATACAAGTGGGCTAAGGGATCCCAGCAAGGACACATGGATGGCTGGTGTGCTGCAGAATTTTGAAGGTAACCACACACTGTAGGTGACCAGATTTTGTAAATTTACTCCACAGTGAAAGTGCACTGACTTGCAGGGTAGGATTTGCCAGTAAATATTGACAGTAACAGGCCAATTGCACTGCTCTGGAGGTTTCTCATGCCCTTCCTTTTAATCAGGACTGGCTACAGTTGCACTGGCTTTGCCCCATGACTTGACCTCTCCATTTGAATCAGTCGTCCATACTCTCAGTGTGGAAAAGCAGGACCTTTGTGATGGCATACAAATCTATGGGACAAGGATTCTTGGAGGAATGACAGGAAGGTTTATTAGCTGCATAGAACTAAAAACAGATGATGGCCAAGTCACACCCTCTGCTTATATAATCCCTACTCCCGCCACACCCCCAGCATCTACAATTTATATAATGGATCAACTAGAAGGGTGCAAGTCAATAAAAGTTTTTCCTAGTCATGACACTGACATTACTCTGAAACTACACAAATTCATTTATTGCACATTCCACTTACATGCCAATTTGCACACCAGTTAGATACTTACCTCTGTTTCTTTATCTTCATGTCCATGTCTTACAATGTCATATATATTTTATATATAGTTTATAATTAGCATGTGTAAATAGTAATTGTTATATACTATTTATTTCTCTTTTGACTAAAATTTTGGTGACATAAGAGAAAAAACAGATACTGCAATGGTAAATACAGGGCCACAAATTAGTTTTTTTTTTTTTTTTCCCGGGCATGTTGTATTACATCATGTGCTTAATTTACTTTAATTGTTCCATTAAATACTAAATCAAGCTTTAAAAAAATGTGCACGATTTACCTTTGCACTAATATTATGAGTTATACGGTAGTAAATTAACTTGGTCTTATTCTGCAAGATCTGGTACTTGTCCAAACAAAATTTAAATCATAGTCATATCATTCTTAATACATCCAATATATGCAAACATCTTATTTTTGTGTGTGGAGTTCAGCCTTGGTTTTTCACCGGATCCCCCAGTTTCCTTCCACTGTCCAAAATTATGCAATTTAAGTGAATCAGAGTGCCTAAACTGACTGTATGTGTGACTGAGTGTGCACCTTGCAATGGCTGGTTGGTTCTTGCCTGGAGCCCATTGTATTGTATAGTTACAGCCCTAATATACATAGCTACAAGCAGCAATAATGGGACAAATAAGTTGCCATGGAAACAAATTCATGTCATTTTCTCATGAGTATTGCATCAAATTTCATGTCACACTGGTGAAGATATGAGCTCACTTCCTGCTTGGCAGCTTCACTGCCTAATTTGATGGGCTGTAACAAGTGAATGGTTTTGAAAATACAAAATTCGCCTGACAAGGAGTTAAAACAAGAGGCAGGGAGGCAAAATCAGGAGGGACGAGGGCTGACCAAGACATATGTAAAGCTTCTGTGAACCTGTGAAATTAAAAACAATAAGTAACATTAACAATGTATTATTGTATAGAGCTCCTTTCTCAAATTCAAGGTTAAAATTTGTAAAATGTACAGTAACATAATTTTAAAGAAAGATGAAATACAAGAACATAAGAACATAGAAGCCTGAAGAAATGGGCAGGTGCATAAGAGAGGAGGGGCTCTGCAATATACTGGGAAGCAATACCATGTGTGCCCTTAAAAGTTATCATAAGTAGTTTATAGCATATATGGAAAGCGACAGATGAAGTCGGAAAACTTTCTTTGTCAATTGCTTATGCAAAGAGCCTGTCTCTGAAACACAATGTAATTGCCATCTTTAAAAAAGTTAAAAACAATGATAAATTACGTATAAAATGAGTTTAAAAAATGGATCCATGGACAATTGAAGAGACTCAGGCTTAAATTGTGATCTGGTTGGAAGAAAAGATGCAAAAAGATTAGTATGGAATGAGAAGAAATAAATTAGCAGATCTATTTGACCCCCTCCCGAATGTCCAAGCTCCTCACTCTATTTCTAAGGCTGAGCCCAGATACCCTGTGGAGGAAAGTAATTTCTGCCACTTGGACCCATGATCTCATTGTTTCAGTCACTACCCAGAGCTCATAGCCATAGAGGAGGGTACGAACATAGATTGACTGGTAAATGAAAACTTTGCCTGTTGGCTTAGCTTCTTCTGTACCACAACAGAACAGTACATCCACATTATTGCCAATGCTGCACCAATCTGCCTGTCAATCTCGTCCCACACTTGTCACCAAAAGAATCCTTCATGAATCAACACCCTACCGTGGTGGAGGAGTATGTGTGCCTTTGTGATTCTAGGAGCTATGTTGTCCTGGGCAATCGCCTCTGGTATGGTTGCCCAAGGCAAATTGATCATAGGTGAGTGGTCAGACTAAGTGTGATTTGCATTGACCACATTGACCCTTACTATAACTGCCAATAAGGATGATGTGACCCTGCCCGGATTGGGGAGACGAGGGCCTCACCCTGGAGCCAGCTCTAGGAGGGAACTCGAAGATGAGTGCCTGGTGGCCAGGCCTCCATCGATGGCAGACAAAAAAGGAAACATGGGTCCATCCTCCTGGGGCCACCACCTGCAATAAAAGCACAGCTAAATTCACAGGTCAGATAAGGACCGGGGAAGACTGGTCAGTGTAAGTTTTAGTTTATTCCTTAGTATTAACGGTTGGTTGGGTTTTTGTATTTTGCAGTTAAATAATTAATATTATATTAAGACTATTGTAGAGATAGCTAATGTTAAACATGTTATAATTAGCTAATGTGAAATACTATCATATCATTTGTAATATTAACATAAAAATCTAATATTATGTAAATATTTTTTAAGAAAGTGCCTACCATTATTCTGTTACGAAATATATATTCGTAGTTGCTAATTATGAATTACAAAATGGTTATTTCTGCATTTGGTTTCTAATTTCGATTTTTTTCCCCTCAGATACTCAGATTACAACAGATACCACATTGACCATCTTGTCTGAAGTAAGTTCAATGTAATGAGCAACTGTTCCTTTAACATTTTGAGGTGTCAAGTATTGCAGCATTCAAGTGCCATTTTTGTGACAGTGCATTTAAATCCTTAAAAAGATATACATAAAAATGAAGCAAATGGTCTGTATCCATGCTGTATGGCAGGATTTAAATTTAAATTCACACGGTACAATGTATTTAAAGCTCATGTGTATTTAGCATCATGATAAGTCATATGACTTGCAGTTTTATATAGTGCAGGGCTCATTTTGCTGTCAGATTGCTCATTGCCACAGTCAGTGTGTTGATGTTAAAGACCTTTTGGCCCATCTTAGGTTACATTTGTCAAAAAAAGAGAAAGTATGTTGTCCTTTTAAAGCCTGTGGCAAGACATTTTCATTGAGGTCTTCATTTACTGCCCACGTATCTAGGAAACATAAAGATGTTTCAGCTGGGAATATTTCTGCACTATATTGTGCTACCTCTGTGCCAAGTCACTCTTCTGATGTTGAAAGGCACAGGGATGAAGTGGTTGATGATCCAGAGCTTCATGCACCAGATTCTAATATTATATAATTGTATATGAGGAATCTGTGTTTGTTCTATATGAGCCTACAAGCCAAGTTTCTCATTCCGTCCTCTACAATACAGGTGATTGTTGAAGAGATTAACAATCTTCATGGGGTATGTGAACAACATATAAGACAGGAACTCAAAAGTTTTCTGAAATCCAACACACACTTGTCAGAAGCAGAAATAGTTGGAATTATCATGGCTGTCAAAGACAGTGCTTTGCATCCGGTGTGTTCTTCAGCTCTCTCTACAGAGCATAAACGAAGGATCCATCCATCCATCCATTTTCTATACCTGCTTATCCTACTGGGTCGCAGGGGGGTCCGGAGCCTATCCCAGAAGCAATGGGCACGAGGCAGGGAACAACCCTGGACAGGGGGCCAGCCCATCTCAGGGCACACCCACACACCATTCATTCACACAGGCACACCTAAGGGCAATTTAGTAACTCCAATTAGTAAACGAAGGATGTACTTTGAAAATAATTTTTCGTATGTGCATCCACAGACATTTAGGTGTAAATGAAAACAGAAAGCAATGCCATGTTCAGTATGTGCCCATCGAAAAGACTTTACGATCCAGTTGTGTGGCAACAATGTTTCAGACCTGACAATGTATCAAATCACATTTTATGTGATATATGTGATGGAACGGCATTTAAATCAAATGCTCTGTTTAGCGAGTCAGGAGACAGCCTGAAGCTAATATTATACCAAGATTCATTTGAGGTTGTTAATCCTCTTGGATCTACAAAGAAAAAGGATAAACTACTGTAGTGTACTACACATTGGCAATTTTTTACCCATTTCATCGTTCTGCAGTTGACAATTTGCAAGTTTTCCTTTTTTGTAAAGAGTCAGATTTCAAATATTTTGGACAGGACAAAGTTTTCTCAACAATGCTGTCAGATCTCAAGGAATTGGAGACAAAGGGATTGGACATTTGTGGACATATTGTAAAGGCATCATTGTTTTGCATAGCAGGAGATAACTTGGGTTCTCATAATACTGGTGGTTTCGTTGAAAATTTCAGCACTGCCAATTACTTCTGTTGATATTGTTTGGTGACCAGAAATGAGATGGACAATTTGAAAAATCCAGCCCCCTTAGGATCAATTGAGTTATGACAGAATGCGGTTAAAGAACCAAACAATGGCACTGACAAAGATGTCACAGGTGTGAAATGTGATTCTGTATTCGATAGCCTCTTGTATATTCATGTATGTCAGCCAGGTCTCCCCCCTTGTATAGGTCATGATTTATTTGAAGGGATAGTGGCATATGACTTGAACATTTATCTGAAATACTTTGTGAAGGTAAAGAAATTCTTCACTTACACACAGATTAACCGCAGAATAAAACAGTTCAGTTATCAGGAATCTGATGCCAAGTCAGCACCTTCAGAGGTGTTGGAAAAGGGAACTAAGTTAGGTGGCCAAGCAGCAGAGAATTGGACACTACTTAGGCTTCTCCCTGTCATAATTGGTGAGAAAATTACAGATACAGAAGACAGTGTGTGGCAACTGACAATACAGCTAAAGCAGATGGTTGAATTGGTTTGTGCTCCCAAAATATCTGTATCTCAGATCACTTTGCTTGGTGCAATGATAACGGACTATCTGGAGTCAAGGAAAGATGTTTCCTACTCAAAAACTGAAACCAAAACATCATTATCTCACACATTACCCTAATTTGACATTGAAATTTGGTGCACTCATACAAATGAGGATAATGAGATTTGAAAGCAAGTACTCATTTCAAAACATGTGAGTTTGAAGAACGTGTGTTACTCACTTCCCAGTAACCACCAGCTACTGCAGACCTATTTAAATTCACATTCCTTCTTTGCTCCAACTTTGCAAGTGAAAAACCCAACTCCTCTCGATGCAAAGTTGTATAATAATGAAGTACACAGAGCTGTAGAGGCAAGCTCATTGTCTGGTCCAGGGATTGAAGTGTCTACTGAAATTCAGTGGAAAAGCACAGTTTACAGTAAGGGCCTCTTTCTATGCTTTAGTTGTGATGTGTCTAAAGAATTTGGACAAATAGAGCTCATCTTGATAACAGATAGCAAGCATGTATTCTTTCTTGTCACACCACATGAGGCATCTTACTTAACAGAACGTGATATATATGAAGTGCTAAATGCAGGTGAGGCCATGGAGTGCCTAAATGCTATATTTTGTTTAGATTATTACCCATTGCCTGCTTATATTTTCTTTGGAATGAAAGTCATTTCACTTAAACATAATGTTTCAGACAGAGGATGGCAGTGAATTGCTCATTGATGACTAAGGGTCAGCTAAAATAAAAAGCAATGTATGCTGCACAGTATTGCATATATTATTTATTGTTTCCTATTATACATTTTCCATTCAAAATTTATTAATGAGAGATTTGAACTACGTTTAAGATGTCTGTCTTTTCTGAACACTGATGAGACAAACTGTGTATATTGTGTATATTTGTATAATCTGTTGAATTCATTTGAGAACAGAAAATATTAAAACAGTCTCACTTTCTTTTGAGAGATCATGGGAGACAGGGATTGAACAATTGGCTCTTTCATTCAGTCAGATTTTCCTAACCTGAGAGGACATCAACAAGTAATGGAGGCTGTAGAAATTATGTGTCGAAAATCTTGAAGACATACAAGAGACAGATCTTCTTGGTGTCCTGAGGCCAGTTGAAGCAAGGAAGCTAATTGGTCACCTTAAATCATGCAAGTATGCCAATTTTTATCTGTCAGACCTTGGAGAGATGTTTGTAGGGGAGACCGGGGATGGTTGTCACACGGGTAGGTTGTCACAGTCATTATATTTCAGCCATTAGAGGGCGCTGATCAAAACCGTCGACACAGAAATGTTTGTAATTAGTGTCAGAGGTCATCTACGTTGACAGTGGAGGTGAAAGCAGCATAACCTTGGGGTGAGACAACTTTATTTGTTTTTCATATGCAAAAGTAAATTTTGAGGCATCTCATGTTTTTCTTCTAACTCATTACACTATGGGTTGACAGTAAAATAATTATTAACAT
>JABFEB020000033.1:10940890-10954111 GCA_019775895.2 Stomatorhinus ivindoensis | reverse complement strand
AAAGGGAATTCTTACCATACACTATTTTGGAAGAAACTAAATTTAAGTAAAAAGTGTGACAACCATCCCCGGTCTCCGCCTACTTATTTATAGATTCTTATTACCTTGACTTGTATTATTAAATTCCAGGGAATTCAGATGGAGTAGTGAAGAACACTGAAGGAGTTCTCAGTGACACTGGACTGGACAGCAGAGACGGTTTCAACCAACCACAAAGCCCCTTAAGTGACCAAGTATCATATGGTGTGTAGTTTTTATTACTATGGCATAATGTTGCATAAAGGTTTACCACTGGTGTAGCATATGTGTTTTTAAAAATTGGAATTTTATAGTATAAAATCAACACTGTGACTTTCCAGTGAAAACAATTGGGTACACATGAGTCCTGTGTTATCTCGTGTGTGCCAACAGTTACCAATACATTTGTTGAGTAGAGTTTAAAAATGATGCAGGGAAATACAATGATATCAGACTTATGTGTCGAAAACCTTGACTTTCCAGGAGCTCAGTGATGCCCTGGTCCAGACCTGGATAGAGATCCCCCAGAATACCATCTGTTGTCTCATTAGGAGAATGCCCTGACATTGTCAGGTATGCATACAAGCATGTGGGGACCACATAAGATACTGAGTACGATCTCTGAGTTGCTGCAAGGAAATTTCGGCACAATGGACCAGGCTGCTGCATCATTTTTCACTTTGATTTTTGGGGTGTCTTTGAATTCAGTCCTCTGTAGGTTGATAATTTTCATTTCCATCAAACAATGTGGCTTCCCATCATTCCTAACACATTACTCAGTCCATATCAGCATAGATATTTTCCCCCCATTGAGATCTGATGTGTTTTCAAAGTGTTCCTTTAATTTTTTTGAGCAGTGTATATGATAGGTTAATATTTCATTGTTATTCACTTATAGCCAACCAATTTCTCTTTATATTTGTGTCAATATTAAAATCAGGAATTGTAAAAAAGTGTAAAAGCATAGAACAAAAGACAAAAATGTATTCGTAAGTTAAATGTTTTTTCCCCACAATAGATGCTTCTTCAAAATTAACCCTGAAAGTGGCTCCAATGTGGAGAAATGAGCAAAAAGACAAGCTGTGAATTCAAATGTTCTGTCTCGTTTCAAAAACAGCTGACTTTGAGTGGAGGGAGCAGCATAAGTTGCACCGACAATGTGATCTCTGAACATTGTAAATAACAAAAGTGATTACACTTCTTTTATTCTGCACAAGGCTTTAGCCAGGTTATGTAAGCATATTTCTGTGCTTGGTGTTTTTGAGCTTGTTTATGTGAGCATTTTTATGTGAGTACTTTATTTAAACATTAAAACACATTTGAAGACAGTTAATGTCAATTTAAATGTTTTGGAAAGTTGTTATTAAACACGACATAACTGAATATCTGTGTAATGTGTCATTAATTTCCCCAAAAACAGGTTTATGTAGACAAAAAGAATTTTGCCATCTTTTAAAAACGTTATGCTGTCTTTATATACAGTATGTAAAAACTTACTTAATTTGTCAGTATATTTTATACTTAAAAAGCATTTTATTACCATCATATTACAATGATCTGTTTTAAAACTGCTGCAATTTTTTGTGATACAGCAGTTACATTCTGTTAATTTACAAGCTTTAATTAGTATTTTTATCATGGAATTTCTTAAATCCTAAATACTTTTTAGTATTCTTCCAGTGATGATCAGTTTTTTTACAAGCTTAAATCTGAATATTAGCATTTTTTTGTGGTACAAAGAAGGCAATTTTCAGAAAACATACTAAGTTTTTATGTTATTTTACATGAATTATTTGTATTCACAGTGATGGAAATAAATGTTATTTAAGATTTTTTTACTGTTATTAAATGTGCAGCGATTCAATGTTTTATTGCATTTTTTTCTGGCACCCGTGCTGCCAGAATTTCTCAGTTTTTTTACAGTGTGGTGCACACGCGAAATTACCTCATGCGCAAGGGAAAAATAGTGTAGCGCCGGTGAGATGGCTCCGAATAGCAGAGCCCAGCACAAGAAATTCTCAGGCACTGAGCAAGCTGGAAGCGCCTGTAAATAGCCCAATTTGTATGTTTTGTAAGTAGTTGTATTTCATAGTGTAATCACCTGATGTGACCCCGAGTGTACCCTTCTCTGTGTTGTATGTGTCATCCTAACATGCTCCTGTGTTCTATAATTATCTTACCGTGTGTGAGCCTTCCTGTCCTTAGCGTATTTTTCCCCCGTTTCTTTGCTATTCTGTGTTTATGTGTTATTGTGTGTTATTTCTGCTCGGTTCTTTTCAGGACTGTACATAAAAAGCAACATAAGTGCAATAACCGCCTCTTCTCATCTTTTGCTGTTACTGCCAAGATGCGTCACTCAGCGTCACAATACTATATTATTTTGTCGGATAAAATTATTATTTTTCTTTATTTAGGTACTTTTTGGTATTTCAAATTTATTTTTCTAAAAATATTTACTAAATAGTAGGGAGACGTTTTATAATCTGGGATTTCATATTTGGGCAAATGTGGTAATTGACAAAACTGCTTCCATTGCAGATATAAATAACTGAAAACTACAAATTTTAATGAAAAATGACAAACACAGTTACACAGTTTAAGTAATCCACTCACCAACATCTTAGAAACTTCAAATATGAATTGGCTTGAACAGAGCTTGTAAGTCTTTTGGTTCAATACAAGTGATCAGCTATTAGCTCTAATGACCATCCATTAAAATCTCTGAAAAAACTGAACTTCCTGCTTGAGAATCCACAAAAACGTATTCAGAGATGATCTTGCATACATTTTGAGGAAAGCATTTATTGTATTTTCAAAATACAAACATACTGAACAAGTATTTTGACACAAATTCTACTAATTGTTATGAAGCTAGTCAAATACACTGGACTCTAAACATATATAGCTGAACATTCTCTGGTTGTTGAACGGACAATTGGCCTGCACTGTTATCTGCTTTCTATTCTCAATTTATTTAATAGCGTGGCAATTCTTGTTGCTTACATTTGCGATATTTCTTGATTATCCATAGCGTGACCTGTATTTAAACATACTATAAAAATGCAATATCTTCGAGTACCGTCGCCTTTTTCATAATATCAAACAGAAGTTTTCCAATTCATTGGCAGAAGTCCATTGTTAAAGTCAGTGTCATTTTGAGTATTTTTAAATTAATAATTTCTTTGAAATACATCCTAACAAATAATGAGTAATTCGTGGATGAGTTATAGAGGCGGAGAATGAAGTTGGTCACGTTATTCAAACAGTGGTGACACAGATTACATGATGATGGGCACGAAACCGAGCTGTCAAAAACTCTACGACGCGTCACCTTTAATTTTCAGTTCGTTCAACAGATTTTCGGGATATTTTCATGTTTGAAAATGGAGATTCATAAGGAGAAAAACAAAACGAAATCAAACAGCAGGTTTAGCAACATCAAGGTATGTATGTATGTATGTATGTATTATTATTATTATTATTATTATTATAATTAGTAGTAGTAGTAGTAGTAGGCATAGTAGTAGTGGTATTTATAGCACTGTATTTTAGATATAGAAAAACACCACTTTGCGCTAAATTTCACTACGAGCTCACTTAATTTGACAAAGTATTAGAAAAATATTGTACTATAGTTGCGAACACAAACACATGGGTGTAGCCTATATTCGATGGATACTACAAATCTATCTATCTATCTATATAATAATCAATCAATCAGTAGGGATCGGGACGTAGTACGGTGATTGGAATTGTTGTCTCACACATCACCTTTGCGACCAGGTTTCTCGTCTCTGCCATAGCTCCTTGTATGGAATTTGCAAGTTCTTCCCACGTCTCCCCTCCACAGACCAAACATATGCTGAGATTAATTGCCCGGAGTGAGTGAATGGTGTGAGTGTAGCCAGCGATGGGTTGGTCCGTCCTGGGTTGTTCCCTGCTTCGCTAAGCTCCGGAACCCACCGCAACAAGCAGTTTCAGAAAATGGATGAATGATATTCGGTACTTAAAATTCTCAATAACACTCACTCAGTAAATATAAACCGTCTACTTTCAATAGTAATTAGTGAATAAGAGTTTCAAAACATCACAGTCAAAGATATGATCGTATTTTGATTTAAAAATATTATGCAAAATATATAGAGATTCATTAAAATCTCAATATATTCATCT
Source organism: Stomatorhinus ivindoensis (assembly GCA_019775895.2). Lineage (NCBI taxonomy): Eukaryota > Metazoa > Chordata > Actinopteri > Osteoglossiformes > Mormyridae > Stomatorhinus > Stomatorhinus ivindoensis. The sequence continues at coordinate 10,949,920 of JABFEB020000033.1, read as the reverse complement.
GATCCTAATTAATTTACCGTTATTTACTCCCTCTAGTGGCTGTCCTTGTGTAAATACACTTTTAATTAACATTTTTCTCGATTTCTTTGGGGCATTTTTCAAATAACAACATTTGCAAAACAGCTACTGTAATCCGACACCATAATGTCACTTCGGCACAACAGAATATCATTTCTCATCACTTCACACAGATTTCCAAATATTTCATGAAATGTATTCAAATGGTTTTGTACAGTTGTCACCATTTGGCATAATTTTCAGTCGCTTTTTTCTTATTGGTCAAAATAGATCATGTAGTTTGCTGTTGTAATAGGTTTATGCCCAAAACTTGAAAAAACATTAAAAATATATTCAATAATTCCATAATTATAGTGATACACCATTATTCCATTGTGTTTTTGGTTCCCATACTACATGATTTTGTTGTTCTTATATTTGCATGTTGCTGGTTTTATGTTATGCAGTTTTTTGTTTGTTCTTGTACTGTGCTTTGATGTTTTAACAAGTTATATGTGCATCCAAGTGCTTTCTTTTCCAGGTGAACTTTACTTACTGTAATGTAGAGCCTGGCACTGTTGAAAATGGTGTCAGTTTGCAAAAAAAAGATCAGTCAGTGATAAGAAAGTGGGACCCAAGTGTTTTTCATCATTTTTGAGCTGAAGAGCATACCTAAACAGACATACTGATGATACTGTACTGTATATCTCAGGGGTCACCAACATGGTGTCTGCAGGCACCAGGATGCCCCCAAGGACCACATGAGTGTCTTCAGACCTGTTCTAAAAATAGCACAACACACCAGTGAGCAGCATCTGAAATGTAATTTTATCCTGTAATTATTCTTCTTTAATCAAATTTGCATTTATATAGATTTGAAAATGACAATATCTTTAATATTTATTATACATGAAGTTTAGATGAGTTTAGGAGGGCATTTCAAACAGGTAGCCCTTCGTATGGCTCAGTTCCCGTGAAGTAGGTCTCATGTTCAAAAAGGTTGGTGATCCTTGGTATACAGTATCTGAACGTTTTCACTGTCGTGCTTAAAATGATACTGATTATACTTTTCATTTTGGTGGCACTGATTAATTCATTGGTGGAATTATTTTGCCTAAGAGACATTAGTTAATTGTTTTGGGCAAGTTACAGGCTTTTGCAGGTAAACCATAGTGTTGTGCTATACGCATGAACTGTTCTGAGAAATGCCCTTACAGTCTTGAGAATGTTAAGTATGTTTCATGAAATGTGCCAAAGCAATTGAGAAAAACTGTAATGTAAATATACTGCAATATACTCAGGGCTAAAGTATGGGACACATCATCAGCACGCATTACATTGCCTTTTTTGCGTTAGTGTGGTTTTCAGCATTGACTTCATTGTTTTACCACTAGATATCTGGTGAAATCTAGCATTATATGAAATATTGAAGTATTATGTAATTTTGCATAATCTTTCATGTTACTGCAGAGGTTTGCAGCAGTACTTTGTAGACTGATATTCATTCTAGTGCAGCACACTAAAGTCCTTTTTGCCTTCCCCTCCAGCTCTTTGTTCTTTGCCAAAGTCTGCTGCAGTTTTCTCAGCTGCTTCATTCTACCTATTTAAAGAGCTGCATCACCACCTTGGAGAAACGCTTTGGGCTCAGCAGTCAGTCCTCAGGTACCATCACCTCCTTAAATGAGGTAATGTACCAGCCACAGGCCCTGGCACTCTAGTACTTCAAAGCTTGGTCCCACACTTTAATGTTACTTCTGCACAACAGAACATCATTTCTCATTGCTTCACACACATTTCCAAATGTATTAGTACATATATGCAAATGGTTTTGTACAATTTTACATTTTTTGTACATTTTTCAGTAGTTTTAGTCTTGATTTTGTAGTTTCCTATTGTAATAATTATACACCCAAAACTATGGGTGCTGGTGTCTTTGACATGAATAAGTATCAAAAGAAAAATACTAAAGAAAAATGATCTGTCAGTGACAATGAAAAAGTGGGTACTAACTATTATTCAGAATTGTGGAGCTCAGGAGCATACTTACATATTGACTCTCATGTATAACTAATGTTGACTGTACTTTTTATTTTGGTTGCAATGAAATTATTATTCATTGGTGGGATTATTTGTTTTTAAGACATCAGTTAATTTTTTTGTTAAGTTACAGGCGTATGGAGTAAACCATATTGCAGTGCTATATGCATGAACTCTTTTTAGAGTCATGAGAATGTTCCTAGGATCATCCTAGGAGCTATGTTGTCAGTGGCAATCGCACTTGGTAGGGTCTCCCTAGGCAAATTTGTTCTAGGTGAATGGCTTGACTACATGCGGTTCATATTGTCCCCTATGACAAAGAAAATCAAGGAAGATGTTGTTATCTCGCCTGGACTGGCCTGGCCTGGGGCAGTAGCTCGTATGCAAGTGCCTGGTAGCTGGGCCTTTACCCGTAGGGTTTCACTGGGCATAGCTCTATGGGCCTACCACTTGCAGGAGGAGCTGTGGGGTCAGGTGCAGTGTAGATCACTGGCAGTCAAAGGCTGGGGCCTTGACAGATCGATCGATGGTTGCCAAAACTAGCTCTTGGTACATGTAATGTAACTTCTCTGGTGGGAAAGGAGCCTCAACAGGTGCGAAAGGTAGAGAGATACTGACTAGATATAGTCAGGCTCACCTAAACGCATGGTTCAGGCTCTGGAACCAAACTCCTGGAGAGGGGCAGGACTCTATTTGACTCTGGGGTTGCCCATGGTGAGAGGTGCTGGGCAGGTGTGGGTCTACTTATAGACAGTATGGTGCCAGTGGGTTGTTTACCCCTGTGAACAAGAGGGCTGCCTCCCTTCAAGTCGAGGGAAAGACTTTCTGATTGTTGTCTGCGCATACATGCTGAACACCAGTCCAGAGTATCTGGTGTTCTTGGAGACCTTGGAGGGGGTGCTGGAAGGTGCCCCTTCTGGGGACTACATTGTTCTGCCTGGGGACTTTAACTCTCACGTGGGTAATGAGAGTGAAACCTGGAAGGGTGTGATTGGGAGGAATGGCCTGCCCAATCAAAATCAGAGTGTGATCAGTTATTGGACTTCTGTGCTAACCACAGTTTTTCCATAATGAACACCATTTTCGAACATAACGGTGTTCATCTGCACTTGGCAGCAGAGCAGCCTAACCTGTAGTTTGATGATCGATTTTGTAATTGTATCATCAGATCTGCGTTCGTATGCTTTGGACACTTGGGTGAAGAAAGGAGCTGAGCTTTCAACTGATCTGGTGCTGAGTAGGTTCTGATGGCAGAAGAAGATGCCAGATAGACCTGGTAGACCCAAAAGTATAGTGCGGGTATGCTGGTAGCATCTGGAGACCCCTGTCAATAAGATGTTTAACTCATACCTCCAGCAGAACTTATTTTCGTTCCTGAGGTGGCAGGGGGCATGGAGCCATGTTCTCTGACTCCATTGCTCAGGTGGCAGTGCAGAGATGTGGCCCTAAGGTTGTAGGTGCCTGTTGCAGCAGCAATCCTTGAACTCAGTGGTGGAAACCAGCGGTAAAGGGAACTGTCAGGCTGAAGAAGGAGTCCTTTACTGCTGGGATGGAGAACTGTTGACCTCAACTTGGGATATAGTCAGGCAGTGGAAGGAATATTTAGAGGATCTCCTGAATCCCACTGATGTGCCTTCCTTGGAAGAAGTAGAACTGAAAGACTTAGAGGGGGACTTGCCCATCTTCAGTTCAGTTCACTGAAGTAGTCAAAAACTCTTTGGTGTTAAGGCTCCAGGGGTGTATGAGATTTGCCTTTGCCTGAGTTCTTGAATGCTCATTATGTTATTAGGCTGTCTTGGCTGACATGCCTCTACAGCATTGCGTGGACATTGAGGACAGTGCCTTTGATCTGGTAATCTATGGTGGTGGTCCTAATTTTTAAGAGCAGGGACAGGAGGAAGTGTCTCCACTCTTGGCATGATTACACTTCTCAGCCTCCCTGGAAAGGTCTATGTTGGGGTACTAGAGAGGAGGGTTGGTCTATTGGTCGAACGGAGGAACAATGCAGATTCTGTCCTGGCTGCAGAACACTGGACCAGCTATTCACCCTCACATGGAAACTGGAGGGTTCATGGGAGTATGCCCAACTAGTGTATATGTACTTTGTGGACTTGGAAAAGGCATATGATCATGTCCTTTGGGGGGTCCCGTGGAGAATGCTACAGGGGTATCGGGTACGGGGCTTGTTGCTGCGGGTCATGAGGTCCCTGTGCAAACAGGGCAAAAGCTTGGTTGGCATTGCCGGCAGTGGTTGTTGGACTTTGACACCAATTCTTTTCATAATTTTTATGGACATAATTTCTAGGCATAGCCAAGGGGCAGAGGGGGTCTGGTTCAGGGGCCTCAGGATTGCGCATTTGCTTTTTGATGATGACGTGTTCCTGCTGACTTCGTTGACTGGTGACCTACGGCATGTACTGAGGCAGTTTGCAGCTGAGTGTGAGGTGGCCGGGATGAGGGTCAGCATCTCCAAGTCTGAGGCTATGATTTTTGACTGTAAAAGGATGGATTGCCCTCTCTTAGTGGTGGATGAATTTGCTGCCCCAAGTGGAACAGTATCTCTGGGTTTTGTTCACAAATGAGGGAAGAAGGGAGCAGAAGATAAGCATGCAGATTGGTGCAGCGTCAGCAGTAAGGCAGACACTGTGCTGTTCTGTCATGGCAAAGAGAGAGCTGAGCTGGAAAGCAAGGCTTTCAATTTACCAGTTGATCTATGTTCCTACTTTCCCCTATAGTCATGAGCTCTGGGTAGTGACCAAAACAAGGAGATTGCAGATACGATCGGCAGAAATGAAGTTTCTCTGTAAGTTATCTGGGCACAGCCTTAGTGATTGGGTGAGGAGCTAGGACTGTCAGGAGGGGCTCAAAGTAGAGTTACTGCTCCTCTGCATTGAAAGGAGCCAGTTGAGGTGGTTCAGGCATCTGTCTAGGATACCTCCTTGATGGCTCTATGGGGAGTTGTTTTGGGCATGCTGGGAACGCCTTGGTATTCCCCTGGAGAAGCTGGAGGAAGTGGCTGGTGAAAGGGAAGTCTTGGCATCCCTGGTCAGACTGCTGCCCCACAACCCGACCCCAAATAAGCAGCAGAGAATGGATGGAGAATATTAATTAGAATGTGCCAAAGCAATTAAGGAAAAATGTAATGCTCAAGTTACATTATATTTGCATATTTAGCAGACACTTGTGTCCAAAGGAATATACACTATATGGCTAGACATATTGGGATGTCAGTACTTATTAAAGGAATGGACAAACTCATTAATAATTGCACATTTATGCAATTTCCAGCAATAATTTCTGGTAGCAGAATGGGTGAAGGAATGTAGGAGGAACGGAGGAAGTTTATGACTTTCAGCTTAATGCCATCATAGGACACCAAGCCAGTTTGCTGAAGAAATTATTTATAAATTATCTTGGGTTAAAATGTAGAACTGAAATGTTCAAACGAGATTTGTGTATATCAATAGATTGAAAGAATCATCCAAATATCCTTGAATAAGTCAACTCTTAATCAGTGCAGGATTTCAGTGAGCCTACAGCCTATCATGCCTAGCACATATTACAAGCATCAGGATACCTTGAAGGGCATATTCATCCATTACAGGGTACACACTCAGGCACTCAAACATATGCTAAGGGAAAATTAAGGGCATAAATTTATCTAAACACATGTTTTGGGATTGTGGGGGGAAAATAAAATGCTGGCCAGAAACCCATGCAAACTCCATGTACACAGAGCCAAGGATGGAAATCAAACCCCAGAGGTCTGAGAATATAGTAGTACCCACTGAAAGACCGTGTCGTTCTTTTGTCATCCACATAATTTCTTGAAATGTATTGTATGAAATATAATGATACACAAACAGGCTTATAGGCTAATGCTAGCAAATTATCCCATTATATTTGCTATATATGGTTTTCACATTTTGACACTTAACTGATAAGTCTCTTCCTTCAGGTGGGGAATTCACTGCTAATCGTGTTTGTAAGTTACTTTGGGAGGCGAGTCCATCGGCCACGTCTCATCGGGCTGGGTGGCCTGCTTATGTCCATAAGTGCAATGATGCTGGCTCTGCCTCACTTCCTCTCGCAACCTTACACATACAATTCTGTTTTACTAGGTAAGAATTAGCATACTGCTCAAAGTAGTACTGGAGTAAGAAAATATGATGTGTACTATATAACTAAGACCTGATTGACATCATGTTTTTATCCATGGCTAATCCAATACTTAAATGGCACTGCAAATTTGATAATCCAAGTTATGTGAATCATTCATAGCAACGCTCTAGTTAATCGAGCGATTACAGTTGAAACCAAAAACTTACATACACTATATAAAAAGACATAACTTTTTTTTTCTTACTGTCTGATATTAAATCATACAAAGCCCTTTCAGTTTTAGGCCCGTTCGGATTTCCAAAATTATATTTGCTAAATGTCAAAATCATGTGTGAGAGAATTTTTTTGAGATTTTTTTATTACTGTCTTCAAAGTCAAAAGTTTACACACATTTGCTTAGTATTTGGTATAATTGCCTTTAAACTGAATGACTTGACGCAAACGCTTTTGGTATCCTTCCACAAGCTTCTCACAACAGTTTAATGGAATTTTGCCCCATTCCTTCTGACAGAGCTGGTGTAATTGAGTCAAGTTTGTAGGCCGCCTTGCTCTCACATGTATTTTCAGCTCTGACCACAAGTTTTCTATCGGATTGAGATCAGGGTTTTGTGATAGCCACTCCAAAACATTGACTTTGTTGTCCTTAAGCCACTTTGTAACCAATTTTGCAGTATGCTTAGGGTCATTGTCCATTTGGAAGACCCATTTGCGCCCAAGCTTTAACTTCCTGGCTGATGTCTTGAGATGCTGCTTCAATATTTCAACATACTGTTCTTTCTTCATGATGCCATCTATTTTGTGAAGTGCACCAGTCCCTCCTGCAGCCAAACACCCCCACAACATGATGCTGCCACCTCCGTACTTCACAGTTGGGATGGTGTTCTCAGGCTTGAAGGCTTCTTCCTTCCCTTTTTCCTCCAAATATGACGATGGTCATTATGGCCAAACAGTTCAATTTTTGTTTCGCCAGACCACAGGACATGTCTCCAGAAATTAGGGTCTTTGTCCCTGTGTGTATTTGCAAAGTGTAATCTGGCTTTTTAATGTCGCTTTTGGAGTAATGGCTTTTTCTGAGTAGCCTTTTAGCGCATGTTTCACTGTGGATAGTGATACACTCTTACCAGCTGCGGCCAGCATCATCACAAGGTCTTTTGCTTTTGTTCTGGGATTGATATGCACATTCCGCACTAAAACACGTTCATCTCTTGAACTCAGGAGCCGTCTCCTTCCTGAGCGGTATGATGGCTGGACATTCCCATGTTGTTTATACTTGCATATAATTGTTTGAAGAGATGAACGTGGCACCTTCAGGCATCTGGATATTGCTCCCAAGGATGAACCAGTCTTGTGGAGGTCCACAATTCTCTTCCTGATGTCTTGGCTGATTTCTTTAGATTTTCCCATGGTGTCACAAAAAGAAGCTGTGTGTTGAGGTGTGCCTTTAAATACATCCATAGGTGTGCCTCCAATCAACTCAAGTGGTGTCAGTTAACCTATCAGAAGCTTCAAAAGCCATGACATCATCATCTGGGCTTTCCCAATTAGTTTAAAGGCATAGTAAACTTAGTGTATGTAAACGTTTGACTTTGAAGAAAGTAATAAAAAAATCTCTAAAAAATTCTCTCACACATTATTTTGACATTTAGCAAATAGAAATAATTTTGGGAATCCGAACTGGCCTAAAACTGAAAGGGTTTTGTATGATTTAATATCAGACAGTAAGAAAAAAAAGTTATACGTCTTTTTATACAGTGTATGTAAACTTTTGGTTTCAACTGTATATACGGGACTAATGAGGGCGCTAACAAAAGACAGTTGGGAGTAATTAATACAAGCATTAGGAATGAGAGCTGAGCCAAACGAGTAACATTTGTGGCTTGTTGGGGTCACACTAGGGAGGAGACGGGAGGGTCTGGTGGAAGCGGGGGGCCGGACATGACATGATTGTAAAGGTATACAGTATGTGAAAATATGGCTTGTTTTAGTCATATGAATGTGTAATGATAATTTATGTATTTACTATTTCTTTCACAAATTTATTTACCTGGATGAATGACTAGTTGAGCTCTCTCACCTTGCGGTGCATTATGGGAAAAAAAGCCCAATGTCGCCAATGGCTGAAGCAATGCCTCATTGCATTAAAACAGTCCCTGTGTTTGTTGGTATTTAAACAAATATCTTCCCCATTGCAGCAGTAAGTTGTGTTTATTAGGGTGGGTGCAGCCTCTTGGGGCAAGACATCGGTCTGGAGGCGTGTTATTTCAAAACCAGCCCAGGTGAAGGGAAGCATTTATGTCAGGGGGGTGTCCCCGGGACCAGGGTCTCCCTACTGTGGTCTCACCTCACCGTATGTCCTGTTTCCACTGGGCTTCACTGGCGTTGTCAACCTTCCAGCCTGCAAGGCTGCAGCCCGTATCTCAGCACCAGCCAATGGTACTTCCTTCAGTGGTGGAACCTGTTCTATTTCTTGGCAGGGCATTATTACATTCACCTAATGCCATGCATTTCTTTTATTTTGTTATCAGTCCAGTATTAATTCCTTTTTCAATTTCAGTGCCAGGAACAACTCCCTAAAACACTGATACAGCAAAAAAAAAAACAGGTTGTTAACAGCTTCCTGCTTCTACATTTTATTTAGTAGATGCTTTTTTACAAAGTGACAAACAGTATGTTTTCAAGAAGGCAAGGTCAGCTACAGTCATGCAAAAAAAAATTGGACACCCATTAAATATTTAGTGCTTCATTAAGAAATATCACCATTTCAATATTAAATCTGTCACGACTGGGTTTCGGAGCATGCCTGGATGCGTGCGGTGTCGGGTAAACAGGGCACAGAAGCAGGAATCTTCAGGGAATACGGGGTTTAATCGGGAG
>JABFEB020000033.1:10902840-10913308 GCA_019775895.2 Stomatorhinus ivindoensis | reverse complement strand
TTCATAGTCTAATACTCGGTCGTGAGATGTTTCATACCACATTTTATGACCATGAAAATGTACTTATGCATTTACTCGGTCGGCAATGCGTTGCCAACAAGCCTGCAGTGGTATCAGACTTTCTTTACAGTATTGATATAAACTCCTCATAATCCTGCATAAGTAGCATGTAATATTCCTCTGTGAAACATGGATATCGCGCCATGAGTCAAACGGAGACTTGTGCTGACGAACGTGCTCCATTTATGTGAACGCTCACAAACTCCAATGCAGTCAACACCGAAGTAACAAATCAACTTCTTAACTGGCGTCGTAGTACTGATTAACACCGATTGAGACGATCTGATTTTGTCAACCCCGCGTTCGCAAATTAACTCCGGGTTAAATCTCATTTGGTTAAACCTGCTTCGTAGTAAAAGCCACCGGTTCGTGTAGCATCACCAAACAACGAAATAGGGAGCTGCTCCCCGCGCACGCGAATCCGCTGCAGATGACTGGCGGATTCTCGGTGAGATTTGATCGTGGGAACCCTGTTCCAGGTTAGATTTAGAGTTTTTTGCATATACTGCAGAATGCCTTTCGGTCATTCCCCATGACCAGCTAAAGCCAGTCTTTAAATGACGGGTTATCAAGCCAACTTCTAGAAAACTTACATTTCCCCATTTCACCGCCAAGTTGCTACTAGCTGATTTCAGAGGGTCTGCTAATATCAACACGTTAGATCACCCTGTCTCAACTGAGGTAAAAGGAGGAGAAATGGCGTCATCGTCACTCTGATAGGTTATTAATTCTGACTCAGGTCCTGCTAGTACGTGTATTATATTTACAAGTTATTATACGTGTATTATAAGTTAAAACACGTAGGCAAATGGGAAAACTCATAATATATTGAGGTGGATGATGAAAAATTTACTACCAACTCAAATTCCATTTACTACAGTTTAATACCTTTAAAGGGCCTTTATTTGATCTGATTTCACTTACTGTCTTTTACTACTTTTTACTACCGCGCGGGCACCCTGATTTCAATCCATCTTATCATATAGTAAGAATAAAATATTTATAAATCTCACACTTAGTTGTGTTTTCTAAATTTGAATCCTTTTTCTAAGTTGTTCCAGACATTAACTTGATCCTCTAACCGAAATGTATCTACTTTTTACAACTGTTCTTGTTTTTGGTTTAATAAATTCCATAAATGATTATACCATGTACATATTTACATACATATGTTATTGACCCAACTGCAATTTGGCAAATGGAGGATTCAATGTGTCTCGATATATACTTCAGTTAATAACTAATATTGTTCCTTCCTGAAGTAGAATTTTGGGCTATGGGCTAAACAATTTTTATTGCAAATTCAATGTCTCTCACAGTAAATTTGCAAAGTTAAAACAATTTTCGAAAAGTGAAAAATGCCATATTCAACGCCTGTGTTCTGGGCGCTCCAGATGAAAAACGAAAAAAAAAACAGATGGCAGATGTTTCCTTACAGAGGACACAGCTGTCTGTCACAATCTGTGATAACTGTCCCCCACTCTCCCCATGCACTGTCACTGGAAACTGGGAGTTTGAAGGCAATAAATGAAAATAAAGACTTAAATAGCATTATAAAAAAGTTACAGATAAAGCAATGAATACTGAGTTTCCAATAATAGTGTAACTGGGGGTTATCACAAATGGAGGCCACCTATAAGACAATTGTTTCCTTTGTAAGAAAGAATAAGTGTGTACCTGTTCATATTAATACCCTTGGATTCGTGGAGATTTTATATGTAATTTGGGAATTTGTCAACACTTTGAAATCTTTTTCATGATCCTGAAACCGTTTCTTTGCAGTGCGGCAGGCCACATTATGCTGCTGAAAGAAGCTGTTGCCATTGGGGAATAATTGCAGGCTATTTTCTTCCATTGCTCCATGGTCCAGTTCTTATTTTCACATGCCCATTGTAGGCACTTTTAGCTGTGGATTGGGATAAGCATGAGTACTCTGGTCTGTGGCTACGCAGCCCAATATACAGCAATCTGTGATGCGTTGTGTGTTTGGATACCTTTCTGTCTTAGCTAGCATTAACATTTTCAGCAATTTATGCTGCAGTAGCTCTCTTGTGGGATCAGACAAGATGGATTAGCCTTCGCTCCCCACGCGCATCAATGAGCCTTGGGCACCATGACCCCATACTCAGTTCAATGGGTGGCCTTCCTTAGACCACTTTTAGTAGATACTAACCACTGCAACCAGAAACACCCTACAGGACCTGCTGGTCTGGACATGCTCTGACCCAGTTGTCTAGCATCACAGTTTCACCTTTCTCAAAGTCGCTCATATCCTTATACCTGCCCATTTTTCCTGCTTCCAACACATCAACTTATAGAACTGACTTTTCACTTTCCTAATATGTAATGGTACTCTTAACAGGAGCCATTGTAACAAGAATATCAATTTTATTCACTTCATCTATCAGTGGTTGTAATGTAAGTTATATTTATTCATAACAAAAAACACAATGTAACATTAGAACATATGTAGATTAAGAGGTACCCAGTAAAGAAATTGCAGGCATTTCTTCTGTTCTCCAAAAAGTTACTGAAATCTTGTTGAATGATTATAAGAGCACTGCTTCAGTTCCCAAGCCTTTCTTCGAGGCACCCCATGAGTCCATGTGTCATTCCATAGTCAATAAGGTATTGATTAGCTATACCAGGTGTGATAGTGGTTAAAAAAACAATACATGTGTATTCGATGATTGCTGCAAATACTGGGGTAATGTTACGAGAGGTGATCAAGGTAACACGTATTTATAGGCATAATATAATGGTTTTACACCAAAATGAAAATCATTTAAACATCAGATTCTTTGACTATCTAAGACCATTGCTCAATACTGTGTGTGTGTGTATGTCTATATATATATATATATATACACACACACACACATGTATACACACACTGTAATATATTTTTTCCCCAAGCATAGTCTCACGATCACGGGTGTGAGCGTGCCTGTATGCGTGCAGCGTGGAGCAGGGAAGACGCCGAGGCAGGAATTCTCAGGGAAAACAGGGTTTAATTGTCGCAAACGAGACGGGACGGGGTAAACACTACAAAGCATCACAATGACTCATCTCACAGGTAGCACAGAGACGCAGACTAAATACAGAAAGCTGACTAGGACGAAACCAAAACCAAGTGATCACAATTGACAACAGCTGGAATCCATCAGGGGAGAGACACGAGGTAGCAGGGGGGCGTGGCACATGAGGCTTGAACGGACGGAGCGTGACACATAGACAAAATTCTCTCGATTTGTTGGACTTAGTTGGTCGCCTCACGTATTTTCAAACTGACACTTCCTCCTATTTGTGTGTGCTGAGTCACAATCCATGCCCAGACAATAGTCAGCCATTCAGATAGTGCTTTATCTCACTCAGCCAGACACCAGCCCCCTTGGTGTGAGGACCAGAGTTGTCACTGAGAAGCTGAGCAAGTTAACTGCCATTTTATGTTACTAACAGCTGATATATGCATAAAATACTGCTCTACGATATTTTTTAAAGGTAATGATTCACCAGTAAGCAGTATATAGGACTTTCAATTTTTCATCATTCTTAAATTATTCAGAAATTGGTTCTACATTAACTTTGGAGTAATCTTTGCCCCAAAATTCCACCACAGCAAATAAGGATCATGTCAGTGCCTCAAAATGCAAAGTCTTAAATGGAACGATTGCCAGTATCTTGCAACAGCTAATTATGGATCAGCTCATTGGATAACATTTTTATGTTCATTAGTTCTAAATCTAAGTTGTCTCCTTATTTTTCCAACGTATTGGATGCTACATTTGTTACATGCAAGAATGTAAACAACATTACTAGAGCTGCATGTTGTAAGTCTTTTTTTGCTAAATGTATTGACCTTTTTGCATTTAAAACCAGTTGGTGAGAAGCATGATTTCAGCAAGGAAAGAAATCTGTAACATTGTTCAAGTGTCTCTGGTGGATGGAGGTTGTGTATGCGCCTGCATGTATCAGTATGTCCCAAATATTCTTAGCTCTAGAAAAAGAAAAAAGTGGACGTTAAAGCGGAGTTAAAGCTCTCCTTACCAACATAACATTACCAAAGCACCGATCTAGTCAACAGGTAGTATAACATACACAAGAGAATGTTTTGAAAATCATCATCCTTGAGAGGTATAGAGTGATAGGTTGAATAGTGTACGAGAATATTTCTATCTGATGGCTTGACAAAGTCCTAGGTATACATGCATATCCCATTAGATTATCCATGTGTCCAAAAAACTCACTTGGTGATTATTACATTCCACATTGAATTTAATTGAATCAATACAATTGTTGAGATACTGTGAAAAAGCCAGTTGGAACCACTCCAATTAGAAATAAGTATTTTCCGAAACACAATGAATTGCAAAATGTATTATTATGCTACACATATTTGTGTTCAAATCAACTCATTAAGAAATTTGCATGGTCAAGGGTGAAGCCGACGCCCATAGCAGTACCAGGTATGTGGAGATAAAAATCTTTTCCATAAAGGAAATAGTTTGTTGTCAATACAGTGTCCGACATATCAACCGGTAAGTTAGTTGGAGGATTGTTCTCTGACCTTGTATTAAAAAATCTTTAAAGCACAGAGCCCGGATGAATGTGGGATATTGGTATAAACACTAATTACAGAGAGAAGGGTTTTGAAGTCCCTGGTGTCTTTTAGATATGAAGGAAGCTTTTCAACTTATGGTCTGATGTGATAATCAACAAAATTGCATCAGTCATTTATCAAACACACACCAGAGAAAAGAAAACATGGTTAAGAGTAGATAATTGGAATCAGAAGTCCCACAACCCCTTTGCTCTATGAGACACCCTATATAAAAAACAGGACGTGAATTTAAAAAAATGAGTTCTCATCGAGCTTTGGTTCATCAGCTTGAAGTCTTATTACAGGTTAGTTGGTCATACTGTTTTAAAAAGAAATTATTTATGATATTTTTTTTATTAAAATGCATTTTAAAATTGTACACCAAATATATTTTCAGGTCTGCAACTGTTTCATAAGTAATAAATGTAAACCCTAAGCATGGAATATGGGTTCCATGATCTTTAAAAGCTTTCAAAGATTATCTCAGAGATGCTCCTTTCTCATCCAGTTGATGCAGTGCTTTCCTACATTAATCAGTTAATCATCAAAAGAACCTCGTCATATAAATTTGCCTACATATTCACTCATCGGTCTGTGTAAGATGTCAGTATGGATGTGCACATCAGCTGATATTAATATTCTATTTGATATTTAATATTTTCATTAATTACCCAAAAAAGGTTGATATTTATAGATAAGGGGGAAAATTGACAATAAAAGCAGAATTTAGTATTTTTTACTAACAGCCCAAAAGATGTTCTTTTTAAATACCAAATAGGATGCAGCACTATATTCTAAGAAGAGTAAATTAATCCTTTTTACCAGGACTACTTTGAATATATTTACAAACAACTGTCAAAATCAACATGCCAAATTCATGAATATATGTTTTATTCCTTATTCCTTAATAACTGCAAATGATGGATGAGAAGTTGAAGATTATTTATTGTCTCTGAATTCTATATTGTGGCTTTATTCACAGGGTCATGAATTCTTCTATCCTGTTCTTGTATGGAGTGTTTCTGAGCTATGGCACCAGCTGCCCTGATGTCTGTGAGTGTACTGCAGAAGGCCGGGTGAGATGCAGTGGAAACTTTACAAATGTACCGTCATTCATGCCTCTCCACACCTACTATGTAGAGTTGAAAAAAGCCAGGATACAAAACCTAACTGAAAGAAGTCTTCTTAACCTGCCTCTAGTCCTTCGCCTCAGTATCACGCAGAACCCTCTCCAAGTAATCCACCCAGAAGCATTTTATCCTGTACCTCAGCTTCTTTCCCTGAAGTTATCCTTCAACAAAATCTCTAATCTGTCAAGCCAGGTTTTCAGTAATCTTGCCAGTCTTGAACAATTACACATTGATGGCAACAAATTGGATTCTCTAAAGCCAGAATGGTTTGACACACTCACAAATCTAACTCAGCTGGATGCCAGCAGAAACTTTCTCACTCATCTGGATAGAAATATTTTTGAAAAACTTACCAAGCTACAGTTCCTAAACCTAGGAAAGAATTTTTTGAGCAAATTACCGGATGGTGTGTTCAGCTCTTTAACTAATCTACAGCACCTTCTTGTTTATGAAAACCAACTTGAGATTCTCAGTTCTGAAACCTTTAAAAGTCTTACCAAACTGCGTGTACTCAAACTTTTCAAAAATAGGATCAGTTGCATCCCACCTCAGTTGTTCTGGCCTCTGTCCAATCTTGAAATTCTTAGTATATCCTCCAATATACTGCACTATTTCCCAGAAGAAACCTTTTACTCTCTACCTCATATCATCTCACTCAACCTCTTTAAGAATCCTCTTGTAGTCTTACCAGATCAACTCATTGGACAGATGCCAAAACTTAAGGAATTTTACCTGTATTCTACTAATCTTATCACTGTACCAAATAATCTTTTTTATAATATGTCTGGATTGGAAATACTCTCGCTCAACTATAATCCAAAGCTGCATCACTTACCAAAGGATATATTCTGTTGTCTTCCAAAACTTAGAAGGCTTTCTTTACAAAGAAATGACTTAGAGTTTCTGGATCCTGATATTTTTGCTAACCTGAGTAATCTTTCTACACTGATTATTCACTCCAACAAGCTTCACCAGCTGTCAAACAACATTTTTCGCAGTCTTACAAAGCTTTCAGAAATTCAACTGCAAGGTAACCATTTAAAAAACCTTCCTAGCAGTGTTCTTTCCAGTGCAGTTTCCCTAAGGAATGTCTCCCTGAAAGACAACCCATGGAATTGTAACTGCAGGATTCTTGACCTTGCCGGATGGATAAGTCACCATCGGACTTTGGTTCAAGATTATGAGCATGTTTCCTGCTATATACCATCATATTTATTGGAGAAAACAGTTGGCTCAATGAACTCTAGATTGCTCCAATGCGAAGTCACTGAAAACCCTCCCATTAAAATTAGCAGTACAATCTCTAGTACTTCACCCTCAGTACAAACATCTCACAGCTTCCAAGTTGAGGGTGACCAATTGACGGACATAGTTACCATTAGAATTTGGAAGACTATCTCAGCAACTCCACAAATGTCATCATCCATGGGCTTGGTCCCTCAGTCCACAACTGAGGATTCTCTGTCATACAGCCCTTCTTATACTTTTTATGACACAGTCATTCTTGAGGCAGAGCCAGATATCGTGCATAATAGCCGTCTGAATGGCTTGGTTTTCCTGTGGACACTACCCACCAGTGACACCTACAGTACATTTCTAATTTCTTTGCAGATCTTATTGACAACTATGGGGGCTGCTTTGATTGTGGCAGGTGTCTGCGTATTTCAATATGTGCAGAGCTTCACTGAAAAGTTCAGTCATGTTTAAATCTGATGATTGGAGAAGCAAAGGAAGGAGTAATAATTGTATAAATATAGATAATCAGCATTAGCACCTTAACTCAGTAGGTAAGCTCTGTTGCTTCAACTCTCCACCATTCTCTGTGTCGAGTTTGTGTATTTTCACTTTGTCATGTATAGGTTTCTGATTTCCTCCTGTAGCCCAAAGACAGATGGCATATTTAGATTGCCAATATTGTCTGATGATTTGTGTGCAAGTGCCCTGCGGAGGATTGGCATCCCATCCAGGGTGCAGCCCAGGCTTGTGCTCTGTGCTGCCTGGCTCTCTGTAATCCTGATCAGAATAAGTAGTTAGAGTCTCAGTTTTCCTTTTCAATTTTTCCATTATCATGTGCTTTTTGATGCTATGTATTTTCTATACAAAAATTATTATAAAATATACAGAGTAAATACAAATTCCTGTACATAATTCATGTTTACTTCTACACACACAAACACACATATATGTTTGTATTCATATCTTTGTGAGGACTCTCCATTCAATTCTATGGGAAAAACTCTAATCCTAACAATGCCAACCTTAACCCATAGCCGTTACATTAAAGAACCAAACAAAATATACTGTAAGACTTTTGGCATTTTTAGGTTTTCGATTGCATTCACAGATTTTTATAAAGTTGAGGTTTATGTTGTGGGGAACTTAAAAATGTCCTGATAAGCTAAAATATGACAGATTTTTCCACATTGTCAGGGCATCTGGTCTTCACAGTGTGATAAAAACATAATCCACACACACACATACATATATGAATTTGAATTCAAATGAATTCTAACATGAATAGAAGAGATGCATTTTAATCAAATTTCCTAAGTAAAAGCAATATTATAAAATAAATAATTTAAACAAGAAATTAATATTGAGCGTAGAAACGTCAGACTGCTTTACATTAAGTACACCTTCATAATGCATTCATTATGCATTCATAGAACATTCAGTGCTCCTTCATAATGAATTCATAATGCATTCATAGAACATTCAGAAGCAGCATGCAAGTACACCTTAACACCCCTTAACAACTTTAATATGCATTAATAACTCCTAATGCTGCAGCATTCAAAGCAGTTTTTGACAATTTCATGCTCCCAATTTTGTGGGAACAGTTTGGGAATGGTGCCTTCCTGTTCCAACATGACTGTACACCAGTGCACAAAGCAAGGTCCATAAGGACATGGATGAGCAAGTCTGATGTGGAGGAGCTTGACTGGCCTGCACAGAACCCTGACCTCAACCCGACAGAACACCTTTGGAATGAATTAGAGCTGTTGTGAGCCAGGCCTTCTCACCCAACATCAGTGCCTCACACATGCTTGTCAGGGTCAGCTCCTGTCGCCTCAGTCATTTGTGTCCCTTCGCTGGCCATCTTGTCCCTCCTGTCAGCCGCATGGCTCAACATGTTGAGCATGTGGCTACCTGTAAATTCTTTTGTCCCGTGTTTGAAATCTCCCACCTCTGTTTTTGTATTTTGTTCCCTGGTATTTCATTGTATGAGTTTTTCTAGTTCCTGTGTCTTGTGATTTGTATTTGGTTAAATTCTATGTGCCCGTGCTTGTGTTTCTACTCGTTATTCCCTTTGTGTAGTTTCTGTTTCTTAGTTTTCCCCTCCCAGTTCACCGAATTAATTAGTTCCACCTGTTGCTTGTTCTTGTGCCTGCTCATGTTATCCTGATTGCTTGTTGTTTTGCTGTTAGATGTATGTTCTTTGGATGGTCTGTTATTTGTAGCCTGTCTGTCTATCTACCCTTTGTTGCCCTCCCCCTTTTTGAAGTCAGTTTGCTTATCCCTCTTAATTCTGACCCCTCAAAGGTCTATTTTTGTTTGTAGTGTTTTGTTAAATAAAACCCTTCTGTTCTGGTGAGCCACAAGTGGGTAGACCACATTTCTGTTCCAACCTGCACTATGCCTCGTTCTCGCACCAAACCTGTCCAGATCCTTGACACATGCTTTCCTGTAAAAATGGTTGAAAATTCCTATAAACATACTCCTAAGACTTGTGGACAGCTTTCCCAGAAGAGCTGAAGCTGTTATAGCTGCAGAGGCTGGGGCAACTCCATATTAAAGCCTATGTATTAAGAATGGGATGTCATTAAATTTCATGTGTGTGTAAAGGCAGGTGTCCCAATACTTTTGGCAATATAGTGTACCTAATTCATCCCGAAGGAAATTTAAGGCTATCACAGGGTTTCAGGCACCTTGGAGAGGTCCACCTTCTTGCAAAAATGCCTACAAATGTTGCCAAATCGACTGGAATTGCCAGATATATCAAGATATTTCAGATTAGATCCAAGAAGAGTCAAATATAACAAATTGTTCTCTAATTTTGATTCCATGCCTTTCATTTTTTGTTTATACCATTTGTTTTTTGATGTGGCATAGCCTTCACTGATGAAATTTAATTAAAATATGTCTTTTCTATTCATGTTAGAATAACTTTCAACTTGGATAAGCTGTGACTTTGTATATTACAGAAATGTCTCCTGTTCTTTTGATCGCCACTGTAGATGACTGGATATGCCAAGAATTTCCAAAAAAATTCAGGAGAGCCCAGCTTCTGTTACAAAGCATACAGGGAAGCAGAAGCAGGGAGATGAGGAATGAGGGATTTATGGTGATCGACAAGGCAGGGCACAAAACATGTATGACTTCACTACAATACAATGACAGAACTAGGGAAACATACTCTGACTTGGACTTAAATACACTAAACTAATGAAAACAGCTAATGACACGGGGATTCCACACGAGCTTAACGAGGGGGGCGTGGCTCACAAGATGATTGGACAGCGGGGTATGACCGATTCAGGAAGGAGTTCCTCACTGTCCTGCAAATTCCATGGACAACAACAACAACAACAACAAATTTATTTTATATAGCGCATTATCATGACTTTACATCATCTCAAAGCGCTTTACAGCATCCCCACCCAAAGCCCCCAGTGAG
>JABFEB020000033.1:10889932-10900852 GCA_019775895.2 Stomatorhinus ivindoensis | reverse complement strand
TGGTTTGGAGTCTATGAACTCCTTGGACTCCATGATTCAAGGCGGGCTAGACACCAACCTCACCTGTATTCATTTTTTTTGGTTTCTCATTTGTAGCTGCTGCATCTAATTACGTTATACATTATTAGTTTGTCCCAGTATTGTTAAGCTTAAGTATTTCCTATGTTTCCTAGTTTTTTTTGCTTATTAGCTGTAGTGAATTACTCCTTTTACTCGTTGTCCTGTGCTTTCATTGATTGGTTAATTTGGGTATTGTTTTCAACTGACCTGTGTCATGTCTTAGCCTTGTGTAAATTTAAGTGCCCTCTACTGCTCTTTTCTCTAACCAGTAGTGATGAGGAAAGTAAGCTTTCTGAAGCAATGAAGCTCTAAATCCAAATATGTTGTAAAAGGGTTCTTCATTCAAAACTTTGTAGAACAAAGTGCATGCTATCGACCCCTAATGGTAAAAATAGTAATTAGCATAGGCCAATACACATTTGTGTTTGGGTCACTCCAGAGAACATGTCTCCACTTCTCTAGAATCCAGTGGCAGTGTGCTTTAAACGATTGCATCTGACACTTTGCATTGCACTTGGTGACGCAAGGCTTGGATGTAGCTGCTCAGACATGGAAACCCATTCCATGAAGTTCTATGCACTCTTCTTGAATATTCCACTAAGAGTTGACTGTGGAATATTTTGTAGAGAGGAAATTTCAGGAAAGGACTTTGCCCAGGTAGTATCCTATCACGGTACCACACTTGACTGAGCTCCTGAGAGTGACCCATTCTTTCTCAAATGTTTGTAGAAGCTGTCTGCATGCCGGGGTGCTTGATTTTATATACCTGTGGCTATGGAAGTGATTAGAATTCAATGATATTCAGGGGTGTCCCAATGCTTTTGGCAATATAGTGTATGTAAGATTTGGGGGTGGGGCGCTGTTAAAGATTTTTACTAAAGAAGAATGCTGCAATGCATAAAAGTCGCAGTGCTAAAATGTAAAGAGTAGGACAGACGTTTTTTGTGATGCTCAGTATTGAAGTGGATCCTCAGATCAAGGGATATAATTTGGTCCCCAAGGCAGCGCTGAACCTCAACAATTGCATCAGCTGTGGCATTTCTGACCTGCCTGATTTCCTCCAAATGGTTGTCCAATGGGCCCCACAGATTATCTGCAAAATTAAAAAAACAGCAAGTATTGCTGAACTGTCAATACCTTCCTATAACATACTGGTACTTAAAGTCTACCGCACTGAATTGCAGAAGCAGCTGGTTGAGGTTCTGCTGGATGTTCTAACGATGCCAGCTGTGTCCATTGATCTGCTGATAACTGCTGCACATTCTGCTGTAAGCCTTTTAACTGCTGCATAGACATTTGTGGAGCTGCAGAAACCAACATTCTTGAACGTGGGATCGAGTGGGAGCGCTCATAACACCCATGGTCTCCCATACAGATATTTTTTCCATAATCAGTCTTATCAGGATATTGGCAAGGTGAACGGCCTTCACATTTACCAGTTTTGGCATTTTTGAGCTTTAAGGACTACCTCAGCATTTTTATGAGTGGTATCACTTTTGACCCTGACATTCTCTTATCCTCTGACAGCTCTATAGTGGTCAATTGGAAAGGATTGAGAACTTCTATATACTATTTTATTGAGTTATACTCTTGAGGGCATTCAGGGCGGTAACATCAGTTTTTAAACTGACCAGGGCAACCCTCAATGGCTCCCGTTAGTTGAGCAAGTACTGCATCATTACAAAGGTGCTGTCCCAGCAAGTGTCTTGAATAAGTTTCAAAACTGGCATATCCATAATTCATATCATCCAGCATATGATCCTTCAAGGCCCACAGAGCTGATGGATCACATGCTAGCTTGGTGACCATCAGCCCTGTTTCATTTTTGGGAAGCTTTTCTTGCAACAGCTGCCCTCAGTGTTGCGGGGGAGGGGGGGGGGGGCGGGGGGGGTTGGCTAATCTCCTGCTTAAGGCCTGTTGCTCCGGATGCCAAAAAAGTGCACACCTCCAGGCTGGCAGCTTGTTCGGCTGTACATACTCGGACCTGGGATAGCTTAGCACTACAGGCAGATGGTACTGTCTCAGCTGCAAAGGGACAAAGAAAGCCAGGCTTCTGCTTTTATCACACATGGTTTGGGGATGAGGCTAGAAAGTGCACTGACCCTTGCCTTTTGGGGTAAGAGGAAACACACTGGCCAGTGCTCGTTAGTAGCAGTGAGCATCGACCGTGCTGGCAGCCTACGGGTATGCAGATCAGTGTTCTGCCCACGTCAGTGGCAAATTAGTGCTCCAGTAGGAAGGGCCTGGCCCTGTACGCTGCCAATGGCAGCAGTATCCATACCTTTGGTACATGTGACATGGTAGTGTCATGTGTTTTGGTGGCTAGCTGTTCCGGTGGCATTTTGTTGTGGCCAAAGTGTCCACTCCCCTGCTTGGCGTAAAACACCAGCGCCTAGTTAATGCTTAGACTTTTCATTCTATGCTGTGCTCACACAGCAGTGCCAGTTCGTCTCAGCTGTGAAATGCTTTGGGTGCGACACCTTTGCCTACCTGCTCGCAGAATTCCCAGACCTCACCCAACTCACCTTTTCCTCAGACATGGCCAAGCACGGTGTTCATCACATCGTCACGACAGGGCCGCCAGTTCCTGCCCAAGCCTGATGCCTCGATGCACGTAAATTGGAAATCAATTCCAATTCCCCCCCCCCCGACTTCTGACGTCAAGGAGCAACTGGCTCGCATCCAATACAACAATGAGTTAAAAGAGAAAGCTAATAGACCTTTAAGGGAGACTGTATGTACGTTACAAGTGGGGAGGGGGGGGGGGTGAATGATAAACAGGTAGGTCGAGAGAGCTGGGTGAATGTAGGTCATAGACAAGACGTATAAAATGGTGTACATGGTTCACAGAGGCGGCATCCCTTGAAGTGACGTTGTCTAACCTCTTTCAGCTTCCAGCTTTAGAGCTGGAAGAGACTGGGCAGGCAGGTGGGCCCTTGAGCACCAAGGAGCCACCTACCCCAGGAGGAGGGGGGTTGTGGTAGTAGGGGATTCAGTTATCAGAGGTGTAGATAGTTATGTGTGCACTCGTGGTAGAGGGTCCCGTACGGTGTCTTGCCTGCTTGGTGCCCAGGTAGGGGACCTTCTGAATCATATGGACAGGCTTTTGGCCCCAGCAAGTGTGGATCCAGTGGTCGTGGTGCATGTTGGCACCAATAACATAGGGAAGGGCAGGAGGGCTGTTCTGCAGGATAAATTTATAGAAGTCGTGGATAATCTTAGAAGGAGAACATCCACGGTGGTATTCTCTGGAATACCTCCCGTGCCACGTGCAAGCCAGGCTAAGTTAGCTGAGATAAAGGGATTTAATGCATGGCTAAAATGGTGGTGTAGGAAAGGTTTAGGTTTATGGGGCACTGGAGGACCTTCTGGAACACGTGGGATCTGTTCAAGCCGGACGGGTTGCATCTGAACCAGAGGGGAACCAGTGTATTGTGGAGGTGTATGTGTAGAGTGGTTGAGGAATGTTTATACTCAGGACTGCAGGGGCAGGGAGGTTGAAAACCCCAATCAATATTAAAGTGGGCACTGTAAAAGGCCTACCATTTGCGGACTGTATTTAAATACTAGGAGTATTAGAAACAAAATTAATGATTTAGAGGTTTTTATTTTCATCGGGCACTAACAACATTATAGGGATAACTGAAACATGGATGAGTGACAATGATGGTGAAGAATATAATATTGATGGTTATACGTTGTTCTGTAGAGACCGGATAGGCAAGAAGCGAGGTGGTGTTGCAGGGCCCTCATGGCATCTTACCTATAGCTTTAAAAGAGATGAGGGGTATTATTAGCCAATCTTTAACTATAATATTCCAGAAATCATTATCTGCAGGTGCGGTACCTTCTGATTGGAAGCATGCTAATATAACACCCATTTTCAAAAAAGGAGATAGAAGTAATCCAGCAAACTATAAATCAATTTTAACTAGCATTACTGTAAAAATAATGGAAGCTATAATCCAAGTGAAAATGGTAGATTACCTGGATGCAAATAACATTTTGAGGGATAGCCAACATGGATTTAGGAGAGGTAGTTCCTGTTTAATGAATATACTTGAGTTCTTTGAGGGCACTACAAGGGAAATTGATCGCAAAAAGGCCTACAGTGTGATCTACTTAGATTTACAGAAGGCCTTTGATGTTGTCCCCCCCAAATAGCTCTTGCTTAAGATCAAAACAGCAGGGATTCTAGGAACTGTAGCAGCCTGGATCGAAAACTGGTTAACTGACAGGAAGCAGCGAGTAGTTATTAGAGGCACAATGTCACAATAGGCCTGCGTTCATAGTGGGGAACCACAGGGTTCAATTTTAGGACCACTGTTGTTCCTAATTTACATTAATGATATTGACATCAATACATACAGTAAACTAGTTAAATTTGCAGACGACACCAAGGTGGGTGGTATAGCAGATACTGATCTAGCAGCAGAGAGGCTACAACGGGATCTGGATTTAATTAGCAACTGGGCTGATACCTGGCAGATGAAATTTAATATAGGTAAACCATGAATGGAGCATAATTATAAAGTACAGATATTGTATGGGTTTCACTGAAATAAAGGTAGCTGATTACAAGAAAGATCTTAGTGTGTATGTTGATGCTTCCATGTCCCACTCTCACCAGTGTGGGGAAGCAATAAAAAAGGCCAATAGGATATTGGGGTACATCTCTAGATGTGTGGAGTTTAAGTCAAGGGAGGTGATCCTACAATTATATAATTCCTTGGTAAGACCTCATATAGAATATTGTGTGCAGGTTTGGTCTCCATACCTTAAGAAGGACATTGCTGCCTTGGAAAAAGTGCACAACGTAGGGCTACAAGAATGATTCCTGGTCTTAGAGGAATGTCTTATGAGGAAAGAAAAGCTGAGCTGAATCTGTTTAGCCTGAAGCAAAGGAGACGAAGAGGGGACATGATCCAGTTATGCAAGATTCTAACAGGTTTGGATGCTGTTCTGCCAAATTCAATATTAGTTTAAGTACTAGAACTCGTGGCCACAAGTGGAAATTATCGGGGAACATTTTAAAACAAATTTGAGGAAATACTTCTTTACACAGCGTGTAGTTAGAGTACATCGACGCAGAGGTGCAGGTCTATAGGACCATGGTCACCAGTCTGCAGCTGTGGATGTTCCCTTCCATGACTGTGACACCACCTTCCTGTGTGATATCTTGACCAGTCTAGCTAGGCCTATTGTGCTGACCAGTGTTGTCACAATTTCGAGGTGGTACACAGGCTTTCACACTCAGGAAGACATGAATCTCAGCATCTGATGGCCGCCAAGTTTGTCGGGCATAGGCTGTGGAAGGATGTCCGCAGTTGGACTGCCTCCTGCATTTAGTGTCAGCGTGTTAAGGTTGCTATGGAGAGATGTTGGGGGTTTCCATCCATCACACCACAGCCTACCATTCTCAGGCCAATGGGCTGTGTGAGCGCTTTCACCACTTCCTGAAAATTGCTCTTCAACCCAGCCTCCCAGATGGTGATTGGATTAGATAGATAGGATTCTTTGGGTTCTGTTGGGCCTCTGGACCTCTCTCAAGCAAGACATGCAGTCCTAGCCAGCCAACTTGGTCTATGGGCAGACTCTACATGTGCCCAGTGACTTACTGCCCACTGCCACAGGCTCTTTGTGTGCCAGACGCCAGCGCTCCACTTTGAAGGACTTGGTTGGTGCCTTCAATCTAGTGCCACAACTCAGAATGGGGTTCCCCAGTCTCATGTTCCTGTGGGTTTGGTTGAGGCTAAGTATGTCTTTGTCTGCATGCCTTTTCCTGCCCGTGCCATGACAGTTATGAGAAAATAGGTTATTTTGAATCCTATTAGTCATTTTATAATTGCAATTTCACGGTAAAAATCATGTGCGAATAAAAATATGTTATACAATGAGACTATATTGAAATTCCAACTTGGGTGGAAACAGAAAAAAGGTTAATTTGATTTGTTTTAATGAGTGTTTTGGTTTGCAATATTATGCTAGCATGAAGTTTTAATGTAACCTTCCCATACCCTGTATTGATGGGGGGGGGGCATGAGCTTCCTGCCATCTGAGACATCCTGCCTAACATCCTGACACAGAGCAGCACCAACAGAAATGTCATACAGAATAACCTAAAGAAATTACACGTATTAATGACCTAAAGAAACCAGCCCTACCTAACTGAGATTAGGAAAACCCAAATAAACTCAGTGTTCATCTTCAAAGCCCTCTTCGAAAACAAATTGTGACTCCTAAAATCCTGTGTGTTGTCAGTGATTTATATCATTTTCATTTTATGGGTTATATTTTTACATCATGTTTTTTGAAAAAATGCATGTCAGCACTTCATTAAGCCATGATTTACTGTTGAGGATAATTCTGACAAAACCCTGTTATACTAAGAATGATAATTATGCTTTATTTGCATTGTTGCTTTTGATAACACATATAATCTCTCTGATCTCTCCTCAGACATCCATGGATATGGTGATTCATATCTACATATTTTTTAGCTTGTTTACCATTCACAGTATTCTTGGAAGCTGTCCGAATGCTTGCCAGTGTGAACAAAGCATAATGATTTGCTCTGGTCATCTGGTCATAAAGTTCCCCCCATTCTTACCCCCAGCCACTATGGAACTCTTAATAGTGAAAAGCAACATCTCATTATTGACACAAAGTGATTTTGACAATGGCTTTGAATCTCTCTCTGGTTTTGTAGTAAAGGACACAGAATTAGCAGAAATTTTGCCTGGAACATTTGATCATACTCACAGACTTAAATTGGTAGGCTTTCAGGGAACTAACCTGCAAGATCTGCCTTCGGAACTATTCCAGGAAATGCAAACTCTTGAATCACTCATCCTGAGCAACAACAAATTTCAAGACTTTCACTCAGCTCTGCTCTCCCCTCTGACAGCCCTCAAGAAGCTTGACTTGAGCAAAAATCTCCTCACCTCAATCCCAAAAGGTTTTCTGCATAAGCTAACTAATCTCCAGCACCTCTCATTGGCTAGGAACAGCATCATGCATCTTTCAGAAGAAACATTTCAAGGGCAAAGGTTTCTAAAGATTCTGAGACTAAATCACAATGCCATAAAAGGGATTCCAGCAAGCTGTTTCAATACCCTTGTTAATTTGGAAGAACTATCCTTACAGGAAAATCAAATTGAACATCTTGCACCCCAGCTGTTCTCCAACCAGCGCAAACTTAGGAAGCTGTTCCTATCTAACAATCATTTATCATTACTGCCTGAGGGCATCTTCTTAAACCTTCCTAGGCTTACTCAAATATCCCTCCATCAAAATCTACTTCAGGAATTGTCCACTCGGGTTTTTGGTCCCATCGCTCTCCAGGAACTCTGGCTATATGACAACAGACTGACTCATGTGGGAGACAATGTTTTCAGCAACTTGACTCAGCTACAACTTCTTGTTTTGAGTCGGAATCAGATCAGTTCAGTATCAAATGGTGCTTTCAGTGGACTCATAGAGCTGAGTGAGGTGTCCCTGCACACTAATCGTCTTACGAGCCTTGAGGAGTGCACCTTTAGTGCACTGCCCAAACTGGTGAATATCTCACTTGAGCACAACCAAATTCAGACTCTACCATGGAATGTATTTCAGAACATGCCTAAACTGAAGCAGGTAGACCTCTGCAACAATTCCCTATCAAGCTTGCCACAAAAACTTTTAGATACATTTCAGATGGTTGAAGAGGTTATCCTCTCTCAGAACCCCTGGAATTGCAACCAGGACATCTTGCCTCTCCGAGATTGGCTGAGGCAAAACTCTTTCAAGATGCTGAATTCCAGAAACCTGTTATGCTTCCACCCTCCTGCCCTGCATAATATTAGTGTCGTTGACCTTACCAATGAAGACTTGATAGTATCACTGACAAGCACCAGTCCTACATCCACATCAAATACCAGTGCTACTAATTCTATATCCAAACCAAATATTGCACCAGAAGGGAAGGGAAAGAATACATGTAACTATCTGGTTCAGAAGGACCTTTCCCAAAACACTTTCTTCTTCTTCATCATCATCATCATAACAATTTGCACAGTTATCATTGCCAGTACAGTCATCTGCTGTATTTGTCGAATGAGAAACATACACTCCAGTCCAGACTTAGAGCAAGGTAATAAAAACTGTCATATAGACTTTGCAACACTTGACTCACATATGCCTAAAGTGTAATTTGAGATTCAGTTTAAGAAATGTTTGACAAAGATGTGTTGTACAAAAATAACTCTGATAAAGGGGATAAATCAGTGCATTTTTCAATATTTTCTTGTAATAGAATCATTTTAGGTAGGTTTTAGTTCACTTGATCTTTAGTACAGTTTAGGTAGTAATCAGAGATCTACCAAGTTTTACACTGTGATCTGTTTCTAATTGTGATCTAGGTCAGAATATCAGATATTTGCAATCTGGAGAGGAGACATGAGCTCTAATGTATAATAACCACAGGTGCATTACTTTAGATCTTCCCAGAAAATTTAAGATGTCATACCCTCAATTGAAAGCAATATGTGTTTACATGTCATATTTGCAATAATATAAACTAACCAAATGCCATATGTTTAATTTACCAAATATTCAGTTTTTCATCATTGCCTAAAATACTAATAAAAAGCAAAGATCTGTTTTGTAATTCAGCCTGTATTCATTTGTGAATTGTTTCCAGACTTCAAAAATTATAATAAATACACTCTACGAGAGCAAAAGTACATGGCTTGAATCTCTCTCTCTCTCTCTCTCTCTCTCTCTCTCTCTCTCTCTCTCAACAGCTCCAAGAGGTCAAGACTATTAAGAGCCTATAAAAGGAATGTGCATGAATTTCAAACCTTGATTTTAATTGGCCAAAGGCCATCTCTATGCAGGTCCATGTTCTACAGTGGGAATTGTTAAATTGCCTCTCAGCCTCAGTTTGAGGTTCAAGGTAAGGGGTTAGCAGGTATGGCATGCAGGCATAACCCCTGCCCCAAGGAAGAATCTGTTAAACCCCCTGTTGAAGAAATTATTTGTTAGATAGGCTGTGAAAGACATTCCTACAGTTCAAGAGACCCCCCTGCACACATATTAAGACGTAAATTGAAGCAATGTGTGTGTAATGACTTAAAACTATTTACATCAGTGAAATTAAGACCTCACCCATCACTACTTTACATGATAAATGCATTTTAAGTGAAAACCCTTATTGGAAATGTGCTCTTGCCTTCTGCAAACCTCTGTGCCAGTGAGGACCCTTAAAAGATCCTGGAGACAAGGACAGACCCCGGCCATTTCGCCTCTGCTTTGGTGATTAGGCAATTCTTATCACATATCATCTGAACACAGAGAGTTGATTCAGTCATATAGCACAGAGATGTGCTGACAGAGAATTCATTTAAGATTGCTCAGTGTATGATTTGATGAACAATGTAGATTCCAATTCAGAACAAAATCCCTCTAGTGACAATGTATTCTCCCAATCTACATACCTGCTACTGCATAAAAGTCCTCCTTGATACTCTGTCGATTGATGGCCAGGAAAGGTGATAAAAAATGTTCACAAATTGCCTCAGAGCAAGGTATACCTTCCTTATTTCACGGCATACTGTTGCTTTAGACAGATGCTCAATATCACCAACATCTTAGAGGATTCTCCCACTGGCAAAGAAGCGCAGCGCAATACAGACAGATTGCACTGTGGTCAGGCCTTGGCTTCGCCCTGTGGGTTTGCTGAGGTGTGGTTCCAGCAGCACAGAGGGTACACTATGCTGGGTCTGCAGAACCTGTATCTCTCCCACATATAGTCATCTGGGAAGGCAAGAGGGTTTACTCTGTCCATAAAGACCCTTGGTGGTCTGAATGCTCTTTGTATTATCCAAGCACCTTCCTTCACAGGGTCTTCAATAAATGGGCAGGCCATAATTATGTTCTTGGTCTTCGCTGGTTCTTCGATCTGACTTTCCATGCAGGTGTTGATCTCACTCATTACTGCTTTAATAGCAGTTGGTCTCACTCCACACTGCTGACCTTCATTATGTCATTAAGCTGACATCTTGTTCACTTTTTTCCCCTCCTCCTCTTATTATTATTATTACATTACATTTTTCAGAGACAGACAAAAGTAATCTTACAATTAATAATATTATTGTTAAGTATAATTGTTCTGTAACCATTTATTTGGTAGTAGGGTAAAACCACAGATACAGTATGTTGTTATTTGATTCCATCTACCGGTAGCTTAAGAATTAGCAACTATGTTTTGTTAATGTGTCTAGTTTTAATGATGTCATTGGCGAACGTCGATGAACAGTTGTTCAGATGAGCAAGCATTGTTTTCTCTTTTGTTTTTCAGGTACTCTAATTTTCATGCCGGGCTTTGGAGTAGTTCATTAGAAGCATTAATGTTTGATACAAGTGTGTATTTAGCGTGAATGTTTCAAAAAGAAACTAATTCTAACTAAAAATCTTGGTCAACGTAAGTTATTAGTCAAGTAAAGGTGGATGTTAATCATTAAGCCTGTTTACATGGACACTTTTTAAAATCTGATTGAATTTAATCAGATTAAAGGAACCCAACCGAACTGTTTACATGAGCATCAAATAAAGAGATTTGCGTTTGTTCCACGTTTACACTTTCCAGCCATTTAATCTGATAGTACATTATTTTGACAAGCGCTGTGGTAAGCCTAGGCTACTTTTTCTTTAACAGAAAAAGAGAAAATGATCTGTCTGAACCTCTGAGGCTTCCTTTCTCCTTGTTTATCCCGCATCCGTTGAATAAAAAGTCTCTCGTTTATTTACCTCAGCATCTACCCGTCTCCGTTGCCACCCACTTATTTACATTTGAGTCAGGCTCATTTTAAACATGGATTT
>JABFEB020000033.1:10870660-10885975 GCA_019775895.2 Stomatorhinus ivindoensis | reverse complement strand
CGGAAGGGGAGAGGGAACTCAACTGTTTGTAAATGCATTTTTTGCGTTTGTTTGTTTTTCTACTTACACAATTATTTAAGGTGTACATGCATGTATTTTTCACGATAGAGAGTGCGATTGTTTTTTATTTTTTTGGGGGGGGGACAACCATCGGATGGGGGGGAAATGTCCGCTCCGTCCCCCCCGTGATTTACGCCCATGCACCGGATGTAACAAATCAACTTCTTAACTGGCGTCATAGTACTGATTAGCACCGATTGAAACACCCCGATTTTGTTAACCCCACTTTCGCAAATTGTCTCTGATTTGGTTAAACCCCCTTCTTAGTACAGGCCACTGGAAAATAAACTCCTTGTAATTATACATCATATGCACTGTCAGGCCCCCAACTCAAAACACTTGATTCGTAGTAGAGATTGATTGAAAGTAGTAGGGAAAGCACAAATTGACGATGCAGCCCCACTGCCCAACCACAGCTGGCTGCCAAAATACCTGAAGATTCAGATGTCATTCTTTCCAAGCACCGCCCCCCAGAACTGGCATAAACCAATAGGGTGCAAGAAGAATCAAACTGTTCATGCTGCTACACTTGGCAGAGTGTGCACCTACTGCAGCCAGACCCGTCTTGAAATTTCTGTGCTCTTCTATGAGGCAGAAGGTACTCAGAGTGGCAAAAAAATAAAAAACAAAAGCCCCCCATCAGAGATCTAGCAGACTGAATATCTGTACCTCTCAGCAACTCCAAAAGCCTGTAGTGTGAAAAGTGTTGTGACTGGCAATGAGTCTGGCAATGAGCTACAGCCAATTTTTGGTGCCAGGTGATACTTTAGTAATTTCATCAGTCTCACATTATCCCAAATTCAATTAGTTTAACTAAAGTAGTTGATCTGAACAACTACCAAAAATTAATCTGAAGGCTTTGGGAGTTCTTTGGATAGTTTGCTGACTTTTGTATTGTCTGAATGACCACAATTGACTTAATAAAAGGACATTTATTTGCATAAAACAACACTGATCTATGTCACCGTCCGTTCACGGAGCGGTGCCTGGGCGCTTGCGGCGCGAGGAAGGCATGACTCGAAGACAGTTACTTCCAGTGAATACGGGGTTTATTAGCCACAGATAGGGAAAACGCCACGTAACTCCACAACACGCCACAATGACTGATCTCACACTGAGTGCAGGGACACGGACTAAATACTGAAAGCTGACACGAACGAAACCAAAAACAGATGATCACAATTGACGACAGCTGGAATCCATCAGGGCAGAGACACGAGGTATCGAGGGGGCGTGGTACATGAGGCTGTAACGGGCAGGGTATGACAATCTACAACAAACAACGGACAAACGAAAACTGCACGAAGCAGGTATGAAACGGGTGGATGTGGTATATGAGTGCGTGATTATGAGAGTGCCTGCGGCAAAGTACGTGTGCTTGTGCCCATGGCAGAGTAAGTTTGTGTGTGCCAGTAATTTCTGAGATATGAACTATTTTGATTTATAACGCCTCCATTTGCTGATTTTTATGAATTTTGTGGAGTGACGTCAAAATGTTGAACCAAAGCAAGTGTGGTGAAAATCAGATGTTCTGTGGATGAGAAATCTGTTATTAAGTGCACAAAGGCTACGCCCAGAAAATTCTTAGTACCTGATCAAAATCCTATGAACACCTTATGGTCTGCATGGGCCCAAGATGCTAGTTCCAATTCTGTTAGATTTTGATAAACGGTCTAGGACAAGTTAAAAAAAGTAGATTTTTCATATTATGACATGCAAATTAGCAAAAAAAAGTGTAAGCAGAAGGGGGCAGCACGGTGGTGCAGTAATTAGCACTGATGCCTCAGACCTCTGGGACCTGAGTTTGAGTCTTCACCAGGGTTCCATGTGTGTGGAGTTTGCATGTTCTCACCATGTTGTTGTGGTATTCTTGTTGTCCTGGTCTTCTGATTTCCCCCCACAGTCAATAAACATGCTGAGGCTAATTCAACTTACCAAATTGCCTGTAGGTGTACATGCGTGACTGACTGGTGTTTGAGTGTACCTTGTGATGGGTGGGGCCTGTTGTGTTCTACTCTAACACAAACACACAATAATACCAGAGTCAAGTTGAATGAACTTTACTGATTGCTTGCAACTAGCACTGTACACTTTAGCTTACGCAGACAGCGTTTTTATGTCATTCGTTCTAGTGGTATCTGGGTGCATCTTAATAAGGAACACATAGAGTCACATTGCTACACACAAATAGTTCCTATTAAACACAACATCTCCTCCCTCCTAGCATTGAGGTGCATTCATAAACTCAGAACACATAATACAGGATACATAGTTTCAGTCTACAACATTTTCTCAAATTATAATTCTAAGTGTAATATTATCACATGAACAGATTTACTACACACAAGTATTTTACATTATATAAGTATTTAGTCACTAATTAAATCAAGATCCCGCTGTAGCTGCTGAGCTGCTGGTTCAGTATCTGCTACACCACCCACCTTGGTGTCATCTGCAAATTTCACCAGTTTACTGTTTATATTGGTGTCTATATCATTTATGTAAATTAGGAACAATAGTGGTCCTGAAATCGAACCCTGTGGTACCCCACTATGAACGCAGGCCCACTGTGACATTATGCCTCTTATAACTACTCGCTGCTTCCTATCAGTTAAGCAGTTATCAATCCAGATCGCTACAGTTACTAAAATACCTGTCGCTTTCAGTTTAAATAGGAGCCTCTTGTGGGGGACAACATCAAAAGCCTTTTGGAAATCTAAGCAAATATGAATCAAATCAACCTTCTTGTGCTTGTGCCAATAAATTTCTCTGTGATGCCATGCTAACCAGAATCCCAGATATTTTGGAGAGCAACATCACTAATATGTTCTTTTCCAAAAACCAAATATTCAACATTCCTCGAAGAGCTTTCATCAATATGTCTCAGATAGAGAAGCTGGAATTCTTGTCTACTCCTATCACATGCATCGAGGCAAGTGCGTTTGAAGGCTTACACTTGATATGTTAGACAGTTTTACTGATTGCACAGATAATCTGCGCAATGATCCTGGCTAAGTTTACTTATTCCTTTTACTGGTCCCTTCAGCATGGTGAGATGCTCTACACAAGAATGAGCTTGAAACATTTCTCCGGCAGGAAGGAAATGATTCTACAGCCTTTACAGGCAAAGACTTTGAATTTGTAAATGCACTCTTATGTTAGCATAAGACTTAGCATAAATTGTTACAATCCCTCATCATTATATTGCTTTGTTTACGCAAAAGTAAAAATTGTAACTATTTTGTGAATTTAAAACTAAAAGGAGCTTAAATTAATAGCTGCCTTTCTGGGTTAATCAAAATCATCATCTAAAAGACAGATCATTATACCTGGACTTATTAATAGTGGTTATTACTGCTGGGCTGTATTCTTGTCCAATTTGGAAATTTTGTGCATTTGCTACTGTGTGCAAAAATATTGTTCTTGCATATTAACCACTCTGACAACTTTCTGCATGCATATATCCATCCATCCATCTATGGTCATATTGAATGATAATAATAATTGATACTTTTTATTGATACCTGTGGGTAAACTCTCTTTATGCCTTTATGCCTAAATAAAAAAATACTACTCTCTCACCAGCAGATGGAGCTATAACACAGTGAAACGGCAGCACTAAGCTCTCATTCAGAAAAAAAAATAAATATGCTGAAGGGAAGCTGTTATGTACAATGCAGGGGAACACCCTGAATGAAGTCGCAGGTTATCACAGGGCACACAACACTTAGGGCCAGCTGGTAGTCTAAGTATCTTTGGACCTCGGGAGGAAATCCTCACTGCAGAGGGTGAACATCCATACATACTGTGCAGGGGCTGAATTTCACCATCCAGCCATGGAGGTTTAGGGAAAACAGAAAAATAGCACCTGTACATAAGTAAAGATATATTACACAGTTTGAATTGCAAATGGCACATGAAAACTCCTATTAAACTGTCATAACTATTTAAAAAAATAATGCTACATAATCACTAGTGAAATCCCTTCTATTCATTAATTTACTTCCATAGCAGACACAGGTCACCAGCATTTTCCCCAACACTAATTTCCTGGACTTTGGGTAGCCTTCTCATTGTGTTGATGAGCCACCCATACTACATACATTACAGTACATAGACAGTATACTCTATTCAGTAAGAAGAATGCATTTATACCTCAAATACATAGAGAAAAAGCTACTGCTTTAAAGCCTAAAAGATCATTTCTCCAGTTCACATCTTGTGATCACCAGAGTGATGTCATCATTGAGCCCTTAACCATAATTACTCCCAGGGAGCTAGATGCTCCCTGACCCTTTGCTTCCACTCACAAATTTACTCACATCTCAAGAAGTAGAGCAAAAATACAATTTCAAAAAACTTTCAGTGCATACATTAGCCGTGACCATGAGGTCCCAATGGAGTGATGACTGACGCTTTTGTATTGGGCCCTCTGATTCCTAAACTCTATCTGAGACTTTTACAAAAGGAAAGACATATTCAGGGGTGCTCACTGACATCTTCACACAAAAGAGTCTGATGGCAGCAGGTGGTGAGTTCAGGACTCAAAAATACACCTCCATCCTACCCAGGTTCAGTAGATAGGGAAATATGACAAGTGATACTGAGAAATCTCAAAGTGGGAAATTACATTGGCTGGGCAGTTAGAAAATATATCTATTTTCATACATCAGTCAATTGTGTTATTTATGTATCACATTGGACTTAGTAATTAACATTAGAGGTAGTCACCAGGTTAAGAACTTCTGACTTACAGACAACTTGTATTTACATACGGCCTGGCAATAAATCTAATACTGGGGTGGGGAACCTGATCCACAGAGGGCCGGTGTGGGTGCACTTTTTTGAGATTATTATCAACTGATTGAGAGGTCATGCAATAAACCTGCAACCACATTGGCCTTCCATGGATTAGGTTCACCACCCCAGGTCTAATATATTAAAAATTCTGGTTAATACAATGGTTCATAATGCCCAATGCATTGCACTACTTTGTGATGCTCAAACATCGAGCAGCTTCAGCGATTTGTCAGCCCGGTGTACAGCACCCGATCTGGGCCTGTTCCATTTGTTTTGTCCTCATTTTGCCAAAAGGTGTTGCTGACAGTTCTGTACCTTGAGTCGCTAGTGTGTTTTTTTTTTTTCCTGTCCTGCCATGTTGCTTAGTGGGTTAAGGGACTGCCTTAGACACGAACATCCTGTCAGCCATGGGTTCAAGGCTGGCCTGTGGTCTGCACTCCCCTTTGTTTAGTTTTATCCTTAGCTTTTGGTATTGTTTATATAAGCTTTTTGTCCCTGTTTATAGTCTACCATGCCTTGTTGAATTATGTTCTGCTTATGTTCCTAGTCTCTCCTAGTTAAGTTACCAATTCTTCTTATTTCCTAGTGTCTTGTGCTTCTTAATTGTAACTTATACCACTTTTTTTCTTGTTGTCCCGTGCCTGTCCTGATTGGTTGATTTAGTTATGGTCCTTGTTAGGCTTGTTGTCTGTATGCATTTAATTGCCTGACTTCATCCTCTTCATCAGTTAGTCATTGTTTAAGATGTGAACTTGTTACTGTGTGTTTGTAGCTTTGGTTCTTCCCTAGTCCTGCTCTCAGTTTTGTTGATAACTTTGTATCAATTTTCTCTCACTGTATAGGGCTCGAGGGTTTGAGTCCCTAAAAATTACATGAAATCATGGTCTGCAATAAACTTGCTGTCCCATTTGTCCCCTGCACTTTCTGGGAGACACTTCCAGCCCTGTACCGGATCAGCAGTTATGGCAGATGGACTGGACTGCCTATTGATCATACCCTTTTCTGTAGCCAATGTATGCAGGGGTATACTATTTAAGCCCAGACTAATGGCCCTCACCTCTGCTCGATTTTGAATTAGTTTTGAATATGATTTCAGCTGCCAGTATGCTGCCAGACATAAAATAAGTCAAAAGTTTGAGAACACCTGCTTTAAACCATAATCGTCTATGCTGTAAAGTGTATACCTATGTGGGGACTCTCCATTCATTTCTGTGGGAACTGAAAAATGTCACCATAAAGTCAAAATTACAAGTTTTCATCATATTGTTGGAACACTGGGTCCCCACAATGTAATATAGTCTGTGTGTCTCACTGCTCCACTGCCTGGTGAATGTTTATCCTGATCCCTGTGTAAGTGTGTGTTCACCCTGCTCGTGTGTCTTGTGAATGTATATCCTGATCCCTGTGTACAGTAAGTGTGTGTTTACCCTGCTCGTGTGTCTTGTGAATGTGTATCCTGATCCCTGTGTAAGTGTGTGTTCACCCTGCTCGTGTGTCTTGTGAATGTGTATCCTGATCCCTGTGTAAGTGTGTGTTCTCCTTGTTCCCTTGCTTGAGTGTGTCCTGTTTCTCCTGTTCCTACATGTCTACCTTACATTTCACTCCCAGGACGACCCTCTGGCTTCCATCGCTCTGGGTATCTGCTCACTCTGTTTGGGTCCCTTGCCAGTTAGATCTTTGTTACATTATCAATCATTAGAATCACTGAACTCAACACTCTTTGTATATTCCATACGTATAATGATAGCTACATTTACATGAAATGCTTGGCATTCAAAACAACTAATTTATTATATTGAAGCATGTTTTTTTTTGGAGGGGGGGGGTATTTTTGGTGTTCAGTGCATAATGTGAGCTGTTAGCAAGGGGGGTACGGATGGGCTATTGGGAATTTCACTAGCCTAACCCCACACAGACTGGACCTAATGAATGGCTCTCAGCTGGCTCCCATTAAAGCCAGTGTCTACTCTGCTTCTCTAAATAGGAGCCAGCTGAGCTAAGCAGAGGGGAGTGACTGCAGGGGCTTGTGTAGAGCCGTGAGGAGGGCTGTCTGCTTCAGCATCAGGAAATGCTCTTACAGACTGCTTAGCATTTTGCTGTTGTTTTGTTTTACTTCTCAGTACTTTTTATTTTGTTAACGTTTCTTAAAAGGTCAAAACCATTGGGTTTCTTTTTATTTGTCTGTAGGAAGTCCTTGGCAGTTTTTCTTTTAACAGAATTCCATCTCAGGCAAAAACTACAAATATGTATGAACCTGTTGTTAGCAATGGTGCTAAATACAAGCAGGATAATAAATGGCAATTTCTAGGATGCATTTGTCTCTCATTCATAAACATTTATCCAATATCAGGTCAAGGTGATCCTAGTGACATCGAGTACAACTCGTGCATGATCTTACATGCCAGTTGGGGTGCCATGTGCACTCTCATGTGCTGTTTTGGGTGCCTTATGCATTCTCACATGCTGTTTGGGGTGCCGTGTGTACTCTCACATGCTGGTCGGGGAGCCATGTGCACTCTCACATGCCAGTTGGGGTGCCATGTGCGCTCTCACGTGCCGTATGCATTCTCACACACTGTTTGGGGTGCTGTGTGCACTCTCACATGCCGGTCGGGGAGCCATGTGCACTCTCACATGCCAGTTGGGGTCCCGTGCGCATTTTTACATGCTGGTTGAGGTGCCGTGCACGCTCTTACACGCCAGTTGGAGTGCTGTGTGCGTTCTCACATGCCAGTTGGGGTGCCGTGCACGCTCTCACGCACTGGTTGGGGTAACGTGTGCACTCTCATGCGCTGGTTAGGATGCTGTGCATACTCTCATGTGCCAGTTGAGGTGTAGGAACCAACCCAGACAAACACAGGGAGTGCATGCAAACCGTCAGCCCTCTGGGGGGCTGCAGTACTGCCCACTGAGCAATGCTGGACTGGGTCTAAAATCAGCCCTGGACTTTGGGGTCCCCACAGTGAATTCTGCCAACCAACAGGAGTCCTTCATAATAAGTCTCCCATGATAAATTTTGCTGGCGCATATAAGTATCGGAAAGATTCCCTGTACGCCAGAGAATCAGTGCCTCTGAGACTCCCTGCTAAGCCGTTTGTAACGTGTAGATGTATTTACAGCTGGTCACTGATATCCAGAGTATGGTGAATTTCAGCAAAGATGCAAAAAAATAAGATAAAATAATAAAATAAAACTTGGTATTTTTAAATATTTTGTAACCCTGGAGATAATGAGACTGCTGCACAAAATCTGTTTATAGCTATATCTGCATAGTATACATTTTGTGAAAGATAAGCACAGGTGTGATGTATTAGAGAACAACAAAAAAAAAATAGCTCCCACCAGCCAACTGTTGACTGTTGCTAAACAAAAAACATTCCAAGACAACACAGTATGGGGCACCAAGTGTCAAGCACTCATTTTCATGCACAAAATACATTCTGTGCCAAAAAATATATATATTTAATCCGAAATCAAGTAATATTTTGCTGCATTTTGTCCACAAAAGCATAAAAAAAGCATTTTGTGATTCCATGGCATCAATTTTGTCCACGAAATGACAGTATATAATTCATCAAGTGAATTTCATCCACTTAATTACTTACTTTCATTCAGGAAATGCATTTAGTCCAGGAAATGATTGTGTATCATTCACATAATGCATTTCAACTACAAGATGACTTTCTTCTGTTCACAAAGTGCTGATACCAATTCCGTGCACAAAATGAAACGTTTCTTTTGATTTCTGTGCAAGAAAGAAAGAGAAGTTGAGGCATTAGTTAATTTTGTCATTAAATAATGCTTTTTGTGGCACAGAATGTATTTTGTGCACGAAAAGAGCACTTGACATTTGGCACCCCATAACACAGCCCACTCGCTCGTAAATACTTTGCATCTTTTAAATTTAAATATGATGGTTTTTAGATACACCTGTAAAGATAACAGCTTCACTAATTTCCTTTAAGGATGTGAACAGAGACATTTTCCAGGGCAATGCAGGTACAGAACTCTATGGCTGGAGCTGACCTGTGACCTGGGCCCAGAGAGGATGAGGCCTGACAGGAATCACAATAAGCCTTGTCTGGGACTGACCCAACCTGCCCCGGCTGCCCACTGCTCCTTACAATGAGGTCCGATACTGGGGCCAGGTCTAATGAAAAGCCCCCTGGGGGATGAGCGGCCAACCAGTGGCCTTTTTTTTACATTTTTTTTACCGCACACCCTGGGCAAGGACCCAGCTCAGCTTGCAGTCCACAGAGAGAAAGGAAGCATAGTCATAAAGAAGTTACAAGCAAGTAACAATAGGCTTTAGAATCCATTTTAACCCACTCTAAATAGTGTCAACATCTGTGGTTCTTTGGCTCTTCAAAAAATCTACGAGGGAA
The DNA here is from genome assembly GCA_019775895.2 of Stomatorhinus ivindoensis. Taxonomy (NCBI): domain Eukaryota; kingdom Metazoa; phylum Chordata; class Actinopteri; order Osteoglossiformes; family Mormyridae; genus Stomatorhinus; species Stomatorhinus ivindoensis. The sequence goes on along the minus strand of JABFEB020000033.1, from coordinate 10,876,730 downwards.
AAAATAGGTTGTTGGGATGCAGGCCTTTCACTGGGTGGCCAGACTAAAAGGCTACAGTTTTTAACGTCTGTGTGGACGATTCTGAAGAGGCTGCTAGCTGAGCCATAATGTGACATTCATCATGGACACTGTATCCTACAAGAGTAGGCAACAAGTGATGCTTTCTTTGGTTCTTGGACAGCTTAGGGAAAAGATCATTGGGACAGGGATCATCTCTGCTGCTTCCAACAAATCTTTGAAATGTAGTATGTGGTGGATAATAGAGAGTTTAGGGATCCATGAAGGGGCCTTCCGAGTGGATACACTCATGGGTTACGATGGTCCATGTTATATCAACTTTGCGATGGCTAAATGTTTTTCACGTTTCGTACATTATTCAACAAATTACATGAGATATTCAACACTATATTATAAAATAGAATTTTTGTTAATGATTTTGCTGAACTATAGGCTAATGCAAGTTTTCTATGCATGTGTGAGGTATAGGTTAGGGTATGGGTTATGCTATGATGTTTGTTAGGTTAGGTGTACTGTATTAAAATGCATTTTCACCTTACAATATTTTTGCTTCAGAATACGTTTATTGGAACATAACCTGGGGAGAGTCTGTAATTGAAGTACTGTTTGTTTCTGATTGCATCCCCTTGAAAAAGATTGACAAACACTAAAAATTCAGATGGTCAGCTGGCAACATTCCGCTATTTATCAACACAATGCAAAATAAGGTGCATGACTCCAGTGTCAATCTGGACCAACCGCTGCTTGCACATACTGCACCTACATGAAGACTTTCGACAAATGTAATTCTTCATAAGTACTGTATTTTTATTTACTAATTTCATTGTCATCCCAGCGCAGTGGTATCCAAGTTGAGTACCAGTCAACATCATCTGCTGCATTAATTAAGATCTTATTGATTGGGGACTTTGAAATTTTCACAACTCCCAAGCACCTGCTTAATTAATCAGAACTGAATAGTGCATATTTTTGATGGGATGGCGCTTTGAGGGCAACGCAGCCCCACACAGTTCAGAGCCAGACTTCATTCAGGCCCTTTTTGTCCCACACTTCTACTTCAGTGGAGTTAAAAAGGTTAAATACTGTTGGACACATCAAAGCTGGAAACTTTGATGAGAAATTGAGAGTCTGCTGATCACTTTGGAGGAGCACAGTGGGTTCAGGACTCCTTTATGTCCCCGCTCTGTGTCCTAGGAGGGAGACAGACGAGCACAGCAGGGGTGCTACGTTCTGTAGCTTTGGGGTGTGAGAGTGGGGGGTGGTTGGCATTGGGGGTGGAGGCAAATGTCTGCATTGTTGAGTGGTAGCTTACAGCCCTCAGTCATTATGTGTGGAGTAGCTTTGCATGCCAATGTTCATTACAAGACCCCAAGTGTGAGAGACCAGACTATTTTTGTTCGTAAGCGAATAAGACCAAGATTGGGGATGGCTGACCTGAAGCAAATGTTGAGTGGCTGAGAAGGAGGGTTCTCCAAAATGATAATCTCCTGAATTATTACCCAGGGCCTCTTTATTTCAAGTCCTCTATTGGGGGATAACAAGAGGACTAAGCTCCTTATCGGTGAATTACAATTATTGGAGAAGAATTACAAGCCTTGTACAGGGAGACCTGCTACAGAAGTGCTCCCCTGCTTTTGTGAGCAACACTACAGATGAAGTGCTTTTAATACGCATATAATCAATGTTTCATTGCGCATCAACTGCTTTTCATTAAGGAGTTACTCAGAGGTTTTATTGCATTCCTGTCTAGAAGGGGGAAAATACTAATCCCCTTTCTGCGTGGTGCACACATCCATTCAATTACACAAAGGATTCTAGCTGTACATGCCCCTGTTAAATGCACACCAAAGTGTTCTTTAATGTAACACAATAAAAACATGCTAAATACCTATGCAAATGCACCCCTGGTTTAAAAAACAAGTATTTTAAATATGCAAATAGAGTTGTCAATAATTGTAAGCAGTTAGCACAAAAAAAGGGTCGAGAAAGGTGTCCCGCAGAAAGCTGAATGAAGCTCCAAGGCCAAGAGGAATGTTTAAGAGCAGGGTGTGCTGTGGCCCCAGCGGCACTCAGAGCGGGGCTCCCATTCCAACACCACCTTTCTCTGAGCCTTTTCTTTCACATAACTGTGGCTTTAACTTGTGCACTGGCAGGTTATTAAACAGTGCCGCTCGCACCCAAGATAAAACCACAAATGCTTCCTTTGTGTGGTGTCTAATGAAGACAGACTGGGAGAATAAGCCAGTGACACCTGGGCCAGCTGTTTGCAGTAAAGTACTTAGAGTATTAAAGGCCATTAATCCACCTTGCTGGCAGGCATGCACATGCCTTTTCCTGCTTTTAAAATGAAAATGAAGCCACTACAGTAACATTACTGTGCTTTGATTGCCTCACTTCCAGGTAGTCAAAGCCCACAGGCCTCCAACAAGAAGTCAAGCAGAAACAAAACTGAATATAACACTGTTAAGAAAAACTGTTGCATTCTGGGAAATGTGAAGATGCACCAACTGTGATATACCTGCCATGTGTTTCTCATCTTCTCATCTACTCAGTGCACCTATGCTGAGGTTTCTTTGACACTAGCAGTTTCAGGAGGGTAGAGTGTATTTTGTTATATTTAGTTAAATCACCATTAGAGAAAACACTGCTTTGGTTGTTGTTTGGCTGTTTATGTTTATTGCTATTGTGTTTTTGTCATGATCCGCCTGTCTGAGCCTCGTGTGTGCCATGCCCCCCTTGTTGCCTCATGTCTGATCCCGATCGTGGCCACCTGTTGTCAATCCTTGCCTGCCTTTCCTGCATGTATTTAGTCAGTCTCTGTATTAGTTTCCCCAGATCCGGCATCTGTGTAATTCTCTGTCTTGTGAGTGCTGCCCCGTTACCGCTGTTCCGTTCTCCTTCCCCATTTCCCTGAATTAAACCCGCTCCTTTGCCCGTCATCCCAACTCCTGCATTTATGCGCCTACCCTACTCCTACTTCTACTCGATGTGACAGTTTTCCCCTGCTCCCTGTCAGCTGCACGGCTCAACTGGTTGAGCATGCGGTTGTTTGTGATTAAATCCTGTTCCTCTGTTTTTGTGGTGTTTCATTGGTTTCATCACATTTTCTAGTTACTGTCATTTTGTGGTTTGTTTTCCGTTTTTGGTTTCTTGCTTTGTGCTCTGGTTGTGTTTTACCTGCCTGTCTTATTCCCCCATGTTGGATTCGGTGTCTGTCTTCGTTCCCCCCAGTCCCTCTATTTAATTATTAGTTTCATCTTCGGCTGGTTTTCCCAGTCTTTGTTAATTAGGCTCACCTGCCCTGTGTTAGTCTTGTTTCTCTGTCCCCTACATGGCTTATGGGCAGCTTAGTAGTAGATCCTTCAGACATTTAAATTACAAGGCTAAAAAAATCAGCATTTTATCATTACAGTCGATTTGAAATGTTCAATATTTCAATATAAATTTTCTTAATATAAACACATATATAATGATAACCATAAATATATAAGGAAAAAAATGTGAGGGTGTTTCCTAAAGGTAAAATAAACCTAGTCACTTTAACAATTGCATATCAAATTAGGCTGACAGTGATCTCTACTTTATGCGTATGTATGTGGAAAGCTTTTGACCATGCATATTCCATAGAGACCCACTTTGCTCACACCACAGGTCCTTATTGGTCGTTCTTTCAACAGGTCATTAACACCAGCCATCAGCCCCATGTCCTGACTCACATGGGAGGGTAATGAGATGAACCACAGGGGGACCCATTACAAAGTGTCTGAATGAGTATCTTAGATGTGTTCCAAAGAGATGCTGGCACAGCATGCTGCACGCTCCTCCCCGAAGCACAGAGCCCTCCTACAAAGCCTTGCCAGTGGCAGGCTGGGAGACGGGAGGTGTGCTGGCTGGAAACCTGTCTTTGCAGTAACCCCGAGGCAGGCTTGGCATGGTGTAGGTACATGGTGGTGGTTCAGCACACGTCGCTCCCTACTGTTGGATCTTTTAGTAGCTTTGGAGCCTCCAGTACATACAGGAATACTGGGAGCCACTTACCTTGCCATTTATATGGAAGCTGAATCCACAGCTCAACCTCTGTACCTCTGGGTGGTGTGTGGCTCAGGACTATGTGACTGTGACTGGAAGGTTGCTAGTTCAAATCCCATGGCTGGCAGAGTGATGCCATCATTGGGCTGTTGAGTAAGGTTCTTAACCCGACTTGGTCTAGAGACACTGGCTGGCCCTGCTCTCTGATCTGCACTGGTTTATTACCTTGCCAAAGGAGTCTGTTAAATAAATGTATTGTTTAAACATCTTGTTAAAACAATCATAATTCTCCTTAAGATAATATTAGTAGCATTTCATAGCATCGCTCCAGTCCTTGTGCAATGTTAACGTAATGTTTGTCAGACATTAGAGACTATAATGATGTTATAATGATGATAGTGATGTTGATCCCTAGACAAAAGATTATAATATGCCAGTGGTGCCATGAGTGATGACTCAGCTTGCCCTAAGTTGGAAGCAGAAAGCAGACCCATCAAAGATGTGCAAATGAGCCCAGTCAGGGTCTGCCATAGAAGGTCTTAGTGTCTCAGTGGGCAAATTTGGACAGTAGCTCTTAAGTACACTGAGAGGCTCATACTCATCAGGGGAGACCCATTCAGGTGGAAATGATCTTCAACTATGAGGTGGACAAAGTATAAGGGCTCAGATTATAAACATTGTGTTAAATGACATTGTCCTAATAACAGATACCACAATTTTTGCAGAATTCCGAAAATCCCTTTATAGGTTCAAATCTCTCCAAGAGATTTGACCAGAAAAAATCCTAAAAAAACAAATGGACTGGGGAGATAAAGTTTATCAAAAATCCACTAGTAAGATAAAACGACTGGGCTGCAGAAATTCAACATGAAATGTTTACATTCCTCCGTCCTGTTGCATGCCTTCTTTGAGTGCATCCATGCTTAAAACGCCGTCATACGCTTCCTGATAAATGACCCAGAGTATGAATTTGGAGGGGAAGGGGTAGAAATACACTGGACCTGTATGGACTGAAACTAAGCTGTGTTTATCCAATAAACACTTTGCTTTTACCTCTGTTCTCCCTTAATTATGACACTGTAATAGGATTGTCAGCTCCTTAAAAAAGCAGTTTAAAGAAATGCATGTGGGATAAACCATGCCTCGAAGGGTTGATTTTCCGCAGCTTTTTTGCTTCACTTTTAAGCTAGATACAATTCAGTCCTTTTCTTCTGGGAAACAAATGCAGTGGTGTTGCAGCTATCAGGGCCCGGAATGGGCTAGTTACACTGGATTTCTATTCAGTTTCACTAGCTTGTTTCCACTGGTCTTCATTGCCACGCAGCCTGCTATGGTATGCCAACCATTTTTCTAGCCAGATTCATTATAATGCAGTCATGTGGAAGACAATAGAAGCACTAGCACACTAGCTTTTGTATCTTATCTCTGCTATGCCATTGGCCTGCCAACTTGTCCCTACTGCCAGCTAGGCTAAAGAAATCACTGGGACTCAACATGCATGATTTTTTTAGCTAGCCTTAGTGCCTCCTTGGTTTGATTTTTTAAAATTCACCCCTTTCCAGAGATTTAACTGATTTTCCTCAGGAGTAAGCTCATGTTAGCTATGGAGCCTTACTGCACTAATGGCTGACAGTGATAACCATCCTAGCTGGGCTGTCGGCGTGCCTCGGTTTTACTACCAATGGCTTCCAGGTACGTTCACATCAGTCCTGGGTTTCCCCCACTCCGTGTGCATGTTACAGAAGAGGAGTCTTTTCAAGCTAGTTCTGTGATTCTCCTTTGTTACAGACAGAAAATCTCCAGGTTCTTAAGCATTACCCAATATTTTTTTAAGGCTTGAGAAACCAAAATAATCCAGAGGTTTGGAGTAAGTCATAGACACTGCTGCTGCAGTCTTGTGCCTGCCTGTAGTGCCCCACCCCCAATCAATCTTCTTGTTTTTCTTTTGTTTAAGTTCAAAAAGGGACACAGTGTATACACAGTTATGAAAATTATTGTAACATAATCATTTTGAATTGGGGAG
>JABFEB020000033.1:10829051-10857213 GCA_019775895.2 Stomatorhinus ivindoensis | reverse complement strand
ATATCCATTGTGGTGGTGTATAGAGCCAAAAATGTTAGCATTGTGTCGATGTCCCAATATATATGGACCTGACTGTACTTCAATACTGCTACTATGATGAGCAAGCACTCTGCACGTTATTGTAACATGAAAATCGTTACATGACAAACTGTTACTCATCCTCCCTGCATTGCTATTGCAAGCCTAATATATCTCACATTTAGTCTTTATCATTTTTAAATGAGTAAATATTCCAATGCACATAGATATTTAATCACCTTGAGTCTTGGATTTGTGTGTGTGTGTCCTGGATGGATGGATTTCTTGAGGCACAGTACAAAATTGCAATGACCTCACATGAAGGAAGCCCTCAATGAGCAAAGATGTAACACAACAAATCAAAAGACAGTAATGCAGAAAGGTAAGTAAACACAGCAAAGAATCTATCCATGTTACAGACACAGCATCTCATTAAAATTACTGTCAATAGGGAGTTTCTCTGTTTGGTCTTTCCTAAAGACATGAGTGTGGGAAAAGGCAATCAGCTCAAAGGGCAGAAGCACATGACCACGGGATTTCAGAACAGGCCAGAATCTCATCGACATGATTCTCTGCTAAGGGTCAACATACAGGCATCATTAAAGCTAGAATGATTGCTGTGGGAAACAGCAGTGTTGCGTTGCCCGGGTAGGCTTCTTCTCTGCTCTGCTTATCTGATCTCACCAGATTGTACAATTTCTAGATGGATCACCTGGAAATGTGAAAGTTAATAAATGTGTTTTTATCTGACTGCTCTGAGTTCTTTTTATGTTACAAAGGTCTGAAAGTATACTTATTCATTTATTACTCATTCATTCCACTTATATGACAATTTCATCTTTCCCCACCAATTAAGTGGTTACTTGTATTCTTTTGTATACTGTATGTTTTAATGTCCATTTTTGAAAATGTCATTTAAATTATTTATATTTTTATATGTCTACATATTTATATTCTACGTAATTCTCTTTTGCGTTGTGATCAAAATTTTCTATGATATAACAATACGAACTGTCACAGACACACTAATGATATATACAGAGGTATGGAGGGGCCAAAGACAGAATTCACTCATTCATTAATTCATTCATTCTGCCTACAATATGACTGCAAAGCTTGAAAAAAAAATCCGCAAAATACTTTTAGAGTTACTGTGTTCAGAAGTGTCTTCTACAGCTACCGTTTCCTTCCTTTACTGCGACACAGACTTCTGCTTCATTTATGGGGCATTTTGTCTGAAAATGAAACCACATTTATCAAGATAAGATTCATTGAACACCTTTTGACTTGTTACGTTCACAGTTTAAAATGTCCTCTGTTTTCACCCTTTGCTGCCAATAAGTCCTGTTGCTTCAGTTTTGGGGCGATCAGTCTCAAAATTTAATGAGTTCCACTTCAGGGTCCCTAAAATGCCTTTTTTGAAAAAGATCCACAGAATAATTTTTCATTTATCATCTTAATGTGATCAAGGACATGAGGTACTGAGTGGCTTGCTGGGCCAAGTCTGAATCGCTGCAAATGGAAGCCTCAGCAGAACAGTAATTAGTTTGTTGGCCCTGAAGGTCCAGGGCTGCTGCATGCAGGCTGACCCTGTGCTGTGACCCCCAAGCTATGCAGAGAAAGACAGGGTAGGCAAAGAAAAGCATCCCAATGTACCTGTGGTCATACTTAGAATGGCAAATAAAGGGTCCTTTCTTTCTTTTCTAAAAGTGTCAAAACTGTGCTTTGTTGCTAACATTATACAGTGCTATTTCAGTTTTGGGGTGATCTGTCTCAAAATTTAAGCTCCTCACTCATTCAATGCCTGTGCAAAAGATCCATTAAACAGTTTTTGAACTATTGGCTCACATATCAAAGTGAATGCCGAGGCAGTGGAGACCTCAGTGGCAAAACCATATACATTCCCTGAAGCCTGGGGAATCCAATTATAAGCTACTGAAATAGAATCTCCCATGGAAAACACTAATCAAGATGATAATGTAAGTAAAATCTGTTAATTCACATTTTTGTTGATTGTGGCAAAAATCACCTATCCATCCATCCATCCATACCCGCTTATCCTACTGGGTCACGGGGGGTCCAGAGCCTACCTAGAAGCAACAGGCAGGGAACAACCCTGGACAGGGGGCCAGCCCATCGTAGGGCACACTCACACCAGTCACACCTACAGGCAATTTACCAACTCCAATCAGCCTCAGCATATCATTGGACTGTGGGGGGAAAACCCACGACAGCACAGGAACAACATGCAAACTCTACACACATGGAACCTAGGCAGGGACTCAAACCCAGGTCGCAGAGGTGTGAGGCAACAGTGCTAACCACTGCACCACCATGCCGCCACAAAAATCACCTATTACAGACAAATTAAAATATAACTACCGCACCTCCTAAGAATGAATAAGAAGGAAAATAATCAGTAGTAAATCAGTGATGTTCACACACTGCCATTGTTCTTGGGTGTTCAGGCTACTCAATTATTTAAAAGCATTGATAAAAATTTTTCTTCTTGATTACTCAGCAATATGGCAGAAGAAAGACGGTGAATACAGGATAAGCGTCTACCTCTCCTTGAATTCTTTGAGGAAGCTACACGTGAAATTGATCACAAAAAGGCCTACGATGTGATCTACTTAAATTTCCAGAAGGCCTTTGATATTGTCCCCCACGAATGGCTCTTGCTAAAGCTCAAAGCTGAAGGGATTTTATGAACTGTGGTAGCTTGGATAGAAAACTGGTTAACTGACAGGAAGCAGTGTGTAATTATTAGAGGCACAATGTCACAGTGGGCCTGCGTTCATAGTGGGGTACCGCAGGGTTCAATTTTAGGACCACTATTGTTCCTAATTTACATAAATGATATAGACACCAATATATACAGTAAACTGGTGAAATTTGCAGATGACACCAAGATGGGTGGTGTAGCAGATACCGAACCAGCAGCTCAGCAGCTACAGCGGGATCTTGATTTAATTAGTGACTGGGCTGATACCTGGCAGATGAAATTTAACATAGATAAATGTAAGGTAATCCATGCAGGGAGCAGAAATATGAAGTACAGATATTTTATGGGTTCCACTGAAATAAAGGTAGCTGATTACGAGAAATATCTCAGTGTGTATGTTGATGCTTCCATGTCCCACTCTCGCCAGTGTGGGGAAGCAATAAAAAGCCCAATAGGATGTTGGGTTATGGGATGGCTCTCTAGGTGTGTAAAGTTTAAGTCAAGGGAGGTGATGTTACAATTATACAATTCCTTGTAAAGACCCCACTTAGAATTTTGTGTGCAGGTTTGGTCACCATACCTTAAGAAGAACATTGCTGCCTTGGAAAAGGTGCAACGGAGGGCGACGAGAATGATTCCTGGTCTTAGAGAAATGTCTTATGAGGAGAGGTTAGCTGAGCTGAACCTGTTTAGCTTTGAGCAAAGGAGACTAAGGGGGGACATGATCCAGGTCTATAAGATTCTAACGGGTCTGGATGCTGTTCAGCCAAATGTTTATTTCAATATTAGTTTAAATACTAGAACTAGTGGCCATAAGTGTAAATTAGCGGGAGATCATTGTAAAACAAATTTGTGGAAGCACTTCTTTACACAGCGGGTAGTTAGAGTATGGAATAGTCTTCCTGCTAGTGTAGCGGAAGCTAAAAGCCTGGGTTCCTTTAAATCAGCACTAGATAACATTTTAACAACTGTGAGCTATTAGTTAAGTTCTCCCCAATAAACCTGATGGGCCAAATGGCCTCCTCTCATTTGTAAATATCTTATATACTTATATTTATTGCCTATAAGTCAAAACACTAGCTGCTAAAATGAAGGTTCGCCCCATCGCTTAGCTGCATCATCTTACATAGTAATACAGTAGATAGTAACATGTAATATTTATTAGTGAATTTATTGTGAATGATATTAGAAGTATTTGAAAAGGAGATGAAAAGTAGTTAACTATACAGCCAAATAGAATTTATTATCTACCAATACAATCTGTCAGATAAATTGGTATCTCTTTGGAATTCAAAATATCTATATGGCGAAGACAAATGTCTTTTCGTGACCATTTCAGTGAGAATGAGAATGACCATGATCTCTCATGGTTTCAGAGAGTACATGCAGAGCTCATGTAAAAGATTTTATTATGTTGAAATGTAACCATCATCTGTTTCCTATGATTGAGCGAAATATTTAAGTGCAACTTACTGATGGTCTCAACCCAACTGACTGTTGCGGTCCTTGGGATGTGGCAATCACACATGCATACCATGCAATGTTGATATGAACATTGCACATCGTACAAGCCTAAATGGCAACACGGTGGCACAGTGAGTAGTCCTCTTGCTGCACACCACCGCTTTGTGTCTGTGGAGTTTTCATGTTCAGCCTGTGTATTAGTGGCTTTTAGGTGGATCTATCATGCCAAATCTCTTCCGGCGTCCAAATTCCTTCCCCCTGTGATGTTTCGCTCAGCTGTTTGGATGATGATGCAATCATAATGGTGCAGTTTCAGGGTACCCCATACACACACCCTCACGAGGTACCGCTGCTGAGCTAGAGGTCACATAAATGACATATCCTCTGGTTTCCATCCACTGTCCAAAAACATGTCACATAAGTGAAATGGAGTGCCTTAATTAACTGTATGTGTGAGTGAATGTGCACACTGCAGTGGTTGGTTCATGTATTGCGTCAATTGCAATGTGTAGTGCCTTTCAAAAGGATTCACCCCTCTTAGCACCATTTGATGTGTACAACATGCCTATTATATTTTAGGTGCATTTTTTGTGACACAAACAATAATTAAGATGATAAAACAGAAATCTTGAGTGTGCATAGGTATTCGCCCCCCAAATTCAATACTTTGTAGAGCCATCTTTTGCTGCAATTACAGCTGTAAGTTTCTTGGGGTGTGTTTCTATTAGCTTGGCAAATCTAGTCACTGGGATTTTTGCCCATTCCCCAAGACAGAACTGTTCCAAACTTCTGCAAATTAGATGAGATGTGTTGGTGTACATCTGTGTACCACAGATTCTCAGTTGCATTAAAGTGTTTCCATTTAAACCACACCAGTGTAGCTTTAGCAGTACGTTTATGGCCATTGTCCTGCTAGAATGTGAACCTTCGTCCCATTCTCAAATCTGAATCACACAGGTTTTGCACAATAAGTATCCTGTATTTAGTGAAATCTGTCTTTCCTTCAATCCTGACCAGGTTTCCTGTCCCTATAACTTTCCCCACCTCCCCGGACTGCCACATAGTACTATAGGGTGAGTGTGTGGCTATACACTCACTGGTTGTGAGTTCAAGGCCAGCCTCCTCTGTTATTTGTATTTAGTGGGTTTTGTTTCCCCAGTGTTTATTTTCTATTTGTTTTTTCCATCTTAATTTTCTTATTCTAGATTTGCCCTGCTTCTGCTCTGTATCCAGGGGGTTGTTACACGAAGCAGGCTTTTAAAATCCAGGATTATTTGTAATAGCCCCGCTTGAGTTAGCCTAACAGTTCACTTCAGGCTCATTGAGTTCCACGAACAAAATTCAGGTGTATTTAATTACCACTAATTCAAGCCAAGCTTGACAAGCGAGGCTCGTGTGCATCCACGCGATATAAATGGCAGCCTTGGTAATCGATGCTGGATAAGTAAGAATGGAAGGAAAGGAAAGAGCTGCGTTTTTTTTTTTCCTCAGGTGGAGCAAGAATTATTACTGCAAGCCTATGAGGACTACACAGACGTAATAACCAGAAAGGGGAACACGAGCTGCATCATCAAATCTCGTGAGGCTGCATGGCAGAAAGTAGCTGACAGGTTAAATGTGTAAGAACATGATTTAAGTAACCTTTGTGTTAAGGATGTAAAAATATTTAACAACTAAATGAGAACAGTTTCAATCCTTCAAAATGTAGTCATAATAATATTTCCTTTTACATATGTATTTTGTTACGAGTTGTAAGGTACTTTAAGGCTATTTTAACACATTTATAAACAGGACAGTGTGTTAATTATATGGGTCCATCTTAGACAAAAAAGTGATATATAATTGTAATTATTAATAATGCTTGGTTTCAGGAGCAACATGAGTGGAACGAAAAGGTCCTGGCAGCAAGTGAAGATTAAATACAAAAATATTCTTCAGAATGGTAAAAAGCAAGTATAATTAGAACTACAGTGACTTTTTCTCCCCACTTTTGTGGGAGAAAGTGTGTGTCTTGTTGTCCAAAAAATATGGTAGCTCTTTACTCTGTTTCCCCTCTTCCTTGCTTTCTGTTAAAGGTCTTAAATATTCTAATGCATTACAGTAGTGGATGGTGTCTTGATCATCTTTGATCCTGAACCACAGTCATTAGAATCTGTTGAGTATTGTATTTAATCTTAAACTTTAATACACTGCGATAACTGTGGGTTTTATATTTAATGTTTATCAGTCATCTGCTGCTAATTCTGTCATGTATTGTGGTTTTGGTTCACTTAAGTTAATTCTGTAAGTTAAGTCCCGCTTCTAATGGAAATAGTTTATTTTTTAGTTGTACTGTTAATACTTATGGTCAGGCATTGTACAGCAACAAGCATACCACTGCATGTCGTACTTTGTATGTGACAATAAACGTTGAATTTGATTGCATTGTGGCCATGGTAATTAAATATAACCAACAAATGTTCCCTTTTTGCAGATCGCAGGGCCATCCATGACACAGGAGGATGAGGAAACGGTTTCTGTTTGCTCAGAAATGCTAGCCGTATGAACTTGAAACTACTTTCCAGCGAATAACATTTTTCTCTTCCCTATAAACCCATGCAGTATTTGCTGTGTACAGGTAATGATTTGTGTGTTGTAAATGCCTAGATGTTTGGAATTAATTGTGGTGAATCTTTAAAGAAAGTTTCCTTAATGCCAAGAATGCCTCGGTGGCCAGGAAAGGTAATAAATATATTTAAAAAGGACTTTAATGCAATGTAAACCTTCCTCATTTCACGGCACACTGTACCTTTCCTTAAATGTTCAGCATCCCCACACTGTACAGAAATGAACTACTGGCAAAGCAATGCACATAGACTGTGCAACCATAAGGGCTTTAGAGCGACGTGTGTTCTTAGAAATGTAAGGTTCCAGTACCTGAGACGTATGTAATACTGCGTCTACTAAATCTATAGCGCTCGTACAAATAATCATCCGGAAAATGCAACTGATCTATTCTGGGCCAAAGTACTTGTGGAACCTGTTGCCTTAAAGCTCTATGAATGACCCGCACTCCATCAACTGGGTTATGAATAAATGGGCACACCACGGTTATTCATGTAAAAGCCTTCAATGCACTCCTTGTCATTTTATACTTTCTGAGTAATTGGAATCGCCTGCATGTAATCTGTAAATTTTATATTGGAGGGTCGATGTGTGTGTGTCAGAGAGGGAGAGAACAGCAGCAGACTAATCCCAGCCCCGCAAAATGTTGTGCTGTGACATCACATGGCTTGTCCAATCATATTCATCAAGCTAAGCTTCACAGCTAACCTGCCACGGAGCAGGGTTGTCAAAGAGCATATGTTTACGTAGTAACTTAGTGGAGCTTCAGGTTACCCTCATTTGCGGAACCGAATTTGTAAAAATTAAGCCAGGGTCATTGAAATAAGCTTGGCTTTTGGTTGGCTCGCTTCGTGGAACAGCCCCCATGTGCTGTATCTCTATTGTGTGGTTTGTTTCATGGCTTTAGTGACTGCCGTGTTTCATAGTTTCTGTGTTAATTGCTTCCACCTCTTGCTTGTTGTCCTCTGCTTTTATTGATTTGGTAATCTGATTATTCTCACTGGTTATGCATTATGTCTTATTAGCCTTGTGTCTGTATTTAAGTGCCAGCATCGCTCCACTTTTCAGTGAGTCATTGAGTTGTGTGTTATGCTATGTTGTTGATCGCTCCTATTTCTGGTTTTGGTATTGCCTGTTTCCCTTTGTTAGCTTATTGATTTTCTTTAAATTCATGAGTTTAGTTTTGACCCCTTGTGGTCCCTTTTATTTTGTGGTTTCACTTTGTGTTCTGTTTAATAAACCCCTTTAGCCTCTGAGCTGCAAACAGATCACCGCCTTCCTTTCACTGTTTACACTATGTCCTGCCTGAATAACATGATGCTTCACTATGAGAATGGTGTTCTTGGGGTGATGGAAGTGTTGGGTTTGTGCCACGATTGCCATTTCCCATGATGGGAAAAATTTAAGTTCTCATCTGACCAAAGAATCGTCTTCCATGTTTTTGAGGAGTCTGCCACATGCTGTTGGGCAAATTCCAAATGTTTTTTATTTTCGTTAAGTTATGGCTTTTTTCTTGCCACTCCTCCATAAAACCCCGCTTTGTGGAGTGTACGGCTTAAGGTATCCCTATGGACAGATACTTACATCTCCACTGTGGATGGTCATGGTGCCACATTCTTTCCATTTTACTATGATGGAAATAATGGTGCTCTGTGGCATATTGAAAGTTCTGGATCTGTTTTCATAACCCAACCCTGATCTATACTTCTTCACAACTTTGCAGTGCTCCTTTGTCTTCATGTTGGTTGCTTAGTCAGGGCCAGAACAAGCTGATTTATACAGACATGTGACAGACCATGTGACACTTCGCACACAGGTGCGTTTTAATCAACTAATTGTGACGTATAAAGTAATTTGATTGGACCTACTCTTATTTTGGGATTTCAAAGCAAAGTGTGTGAATTCCTATACGCACTCAAGTTTTGTTTTTTGCTCATCTTAATTATTGTTTTTGTCACAATAATATTTTGCACCTTTAAAGTGGTAGGCATGTTGTGTACATGAAATGGTTCTAATCCGCCCCCAAAAATCATTTTAAATCCATGTAATATGACAAAATGGGGTAAACATCAAAGAGGATAAATGCAAGACACTATATATATTAAAAACATTTAATATGTACTATATGCAAATTAGTAGATTATTGATTTAATTGATAATGGCAGCCCTAATTATTTAACTTAGATGAACAATGAAATCAAAGCATGACAGTTCCACTTTGTATGCTATAAAACAAAGCTGAGAAATGCTCCTCATTGTCAGCATTAGTGCTGCTGTGAGATGCCTTATGGACGTTGACCCTGGTCTGACATGTGTGGCTCACAGCAGCTGTAGATCGGTGATAGTGCCTGCCCTCTGACACGGGAGTGACCCCAGGCACCAGCACTGCATCACCACACATTACTTTCCATCCTGGACAAACTCCCACCTTCTATCTCCATCTTCACATTTTCTCTTACTTCACTCGTCTGACCTGTTTCCCCACATTTTCCTTTTGCTTCCTCGAGGGACCAGCAGGAAACAGACACCATGTGTCTAATGTCTGACACATAGCTTCCCCAGTGGTTCACACACTGCACCCTCCCTCCCTTGCAAAGCTGAACTCCATGCTTGAAATAGTTAGGGCCTGTCTGCTGGTGAAAAACATCCGCCACACATGGAGGCTCTTCAGTCCTGTGGACACCCCCTCCAGTGCAAGGCCTGCTGCTGTAATCCCTATCACATGGCTTCAATTTCAGCATCCCCACCACCTGGGAGTGCAACATAAACTAACCAGCTTTCCACCAAGCGTCTCCTACAGCAGGCCTCCTCGCAAGTTGCTGCAAAGATAGACATTCTTTCCTTAATAATGCTTAAAGATTTCTTAATCATGCTGATCATATTAGTTGACAAACAGGATTTCCTAGGCCAAGCAACAACACCAACCCTGAATTTTACTTCAAGTAAATTTCTGATACAACATCACATGGTACTGATAACGCTTTGCTTTTCCATGGGAACCAGGCAAATTGCAGTAGTGTTGTCTTTAACTTCTTTTGTTTTGACTAATCTTATGTCATATAGGAGGAAAGAATAGTGACTCTAGTTTGGTAGCATAAACAGTGTATCCAACTGCTAAAAGCTTTCCAGAGGGTCTAACAAACTTAAGATATGGAAAGGTGCTTCAGAAAATGTAATATCCATACTACAAGGACACTGATTAAAAACACAACCATCCTTTTTTAGTTTATGATTTTCCATCTAATTGTCTCTGATTCTACTGGACAGTATACCTCATAAAACTGACAACTGACAGACAACTGAAGTGGTGGGTCCAGGATGACCTGTAACGACCAGAAACACAGAATTATACCTCCATCAAGCTAGCACCACTTCCTTTTTTGCCACACTTTAGCAAAACCAAAACTGAGACCCATGTTTTGTTAGCCTTAAACTGCTCATTCAAATCAACAAAAGTGATCCAGCCACGGATTGGTGGTTACGCTACCAGACAAACATGACATTCATTCCCCATCCACCCCTCATCTGTGGCCATGAGACGGCCCTCGAGCTTGTACAATCAATACAATGTGGGGAAGGAACCAGGAGAAAACGTTAAGCTGAAGAACATTTTTAGCTTCAAAGGCTGTTACCTAAACATACCCAGGGCCAAATGCTTTGATAATTTAGTGCTTCTTCTGGCTGTGTGAATTAATTTTTCCTCAGAAAAAGCATCTTCTAATCAAAGATAGGGGTAATATATAGCAAAAGTTGTGTCTTTGGAGTTCTTTCTGTCTCTCCTGATTTTTATCAAAATGTATAAAAATATACACCTATGTTATTATGTAGCCATCCATGGAAACATACTTTCCCTTATAAGTTGTTTATCTGGCTTCAACGATTTCCCTCCCTGATGTAACAGCATTCAGCAGAGAACAGGGTTAGAATACTTAATCACATGCCCCTAAATGAAAAATGACGCCAATGATTGGGTGACGAAGGGTGCATTTGGTAAAATGTTTGCTCCTTAATGGTGCCTCAATAAGGTTCCAGTGGCACCCCGCTAGGATCTCTGGGAGCAGGCCATCTGTGAAGAGCCCCCTGGGGATGTAGCACGGTGCTGGGGGCTCCGGTACATCTTAGTGGCTGTGTAAGATATCACTACTATGAGGGAATGTACTGTACCTGTAGTTCAGGGATAAAACAACAAGAGATTATATGGGATCTGAACCTACAAGACTGAGGCCCTTATTACGTTTACAGTACCTATTACTATTTCTATAACTGTTGCCATGTGGGTATGAGGACACTTTGATCTTGTTATATATATTATCTCTGTTATATAACCATCTAGCACATGGTTATATTATGAGTTGTAGCTACATAGAGGCAGAGATTCTCTGGACTGCATTGCTTCTCCCAAGGCACATCTGCCTGGTCCACGCACCAGCATCATCATCACCAAGGTCTTCTTAAGTTCTCCCACAAGCTTAACCCTCTTTTCAGCCTGCATATGAGGGGACAATGTGACTCATTTTACAGTAGAGTTGTGGATCAAGTTAGACTACTGCTGTCTGGAAGTAATCAATTTACAAACAGCTCTGGCATTCTGTTTTTGTCTGCCTCAATAGGATCGCAAACAGTAAAAAGCCAAGAGAAAACTTCGCAACCAGCTTACTGTCATTGTTTCCCTAAGCAAAGCATCTCTATGAAGGAGTGTTTATTGTTCTGGTGAATTGGTAAGTTCAGTAGTTTAATAGTCCTATGAACTGCAAGTCAGCAGGTACACATACCATGAGACTGTTTAACATTCATATGATGCAGTGAATTGATCAGATTTTCTCATCCAAAATTTGGGAATTTACTTGATTGATGACTTCAAAGCTATTGTCAGGAATACCTGCCACTGCTAAGAAAAAATGGGAATTGTAGAGCTGAGGCAGAACTAAGTTAATTCTGGTTGTCTGCCCTATTGCAGTATGGGAAAAATAACATCAATCTGATATTTGGTATGAGAGAAAAGGGGTGAATGGGGAGAAAGGGCGAAGGGCCTCAAAGGAAAAGAAACAGATCAATGAGAAGGGGCCACGGGATGAATCCGCTACGCCATCCACGGTGTTGATATTTCCCTCAATGCTCTTCCAAAGTGAGCATTTCAGGCTGCCCCGACACACTAAATTTGCCCATTGTGCTGGGGCCGCGCCCCGCCTGTAGAGAGGCAAGGTAAAGAGGCACTGGGGGCAGATGGAACCAGCTCGCCACCTCAATGGCTTCCTTTCCCCCCCTGTCATTCACGCACCTCAGTGGGAATGTCCCAGGACCATGCGTTCCTTTCGGAGCAGGGCTGTAATGAGCCTTCAGCATGGTGAATGTGCCCCCATTGTCCTCCCCGAGGCCATTAAACCACCTCCTGGGCAAACAAGAGCAGCCCCCTTTCTTTATTAGGGCCAGGGGGGCAACAAAGAGAGGAGTCACCAAGACACGAAGGGGGCTGCCTTTGTTTAGTGTCTTTTTGAACCTTCTCAATGGTGTGGCCCGAAAGGGGAGGCTCCACTTTTTCGCACTTCCATTCCTGTCTCATTTAGCTGTTTGGCAAGCAGAGATGTGAACTTAATTGACTATGTAGCTCAAAACCTAAAACCACAAATAACTCAGGGAAAGACAGTGATAGATTTTTTAGAAAGTCTTTATTTATTAAAAGCACCAACTTTTCAGTGTGAAACACTGGTGGAAATCAATGGAATGGAAATCAAAGTAAATTAATCAGATACTTTTGTCAGAGTTTTTGTGATGCTGCTACTCTGTACAGTCAGGCTGTTTTGTCTAACAAAAGAAGGATGTCCTAAAATGCAAACATGTCAGTTTTCTCAGCCTGTACTGGGAAAGGCATAAACTTGAGCTTCAGAACCATACTTGGTTATTTAAACACTATTTCAAGAATTGGTATAAATATGTAGAAACAAATGAAGACTTAAAGCCTCTTGTTTTTTTTATAACAGACTACGGTAAAATGTAAAAGAAAAAAAAAACTGTTAAAAACTGTATTCTTAAACTCGGGAGGAGTTTGAAGCAAAATCAGATTCTTGCCAACAATAATGACTGAACAGAGCTGCCACGTAAGGCTCAACAACATGGTATTTGTGATGTTAGTCAAACCACACCTGATATGCAATGTGAGTCAAACCACACCTGATATGCAATGGGTTAAATCACTGTAAGAAGACATTACTGATGATCTGGAGAGTTGTGTCATAGGGGTCTGGGAAGTGAAGAATCAGTATCTTTTCTTTGTAATATAGCATGTTGCCTTGCGGTCAGCTTTAGGCTACTCAGTCATGCTGCTTGTACTGGCATTGATGATGACAGTTTCAGGCAACTTCCTTTTGACATTGCCAATGTACAACATTTGTGGAAGTTTGAGCTGCCAAGGCAAAAGGCCGTTCCTCTGTTGCTGCTCTATGGCCCATTTGGGTCCTCCTTGGTTCAAAACGTTGACTCATGCCAGTGATTTGTAGATAGCCATGGGGCCATGACATCTAACAGCAGCAACAGAGATTCCTGAGGAGAGGTTAAGCACTGGGATCAGGCCCCGGGGCACTGCTGGCTCTCTGCCACAGCGTCATCCATCCCAAGGCCTAATCGAGTTATCATATCTACAAATCTCCCATCAGGGGCCCACGCTGACACTCTGCAAAAAGGCGGAAATCAGACGGCTAATTTCTAGCAGCAGGACGCAGGAGGCCGACTGTCAGACGGGATGAAAAGTACCTGTAAGTTCTCATCAGCGTCCCTCTCCACCCCACTGAGAGCGCACTCACACTGGGCACCATGCTGGGGCACTTATTCGATTAGCCAATTGCTAAATGGGTAGATTTGTAGCGCAAAGGGTTGCTCAACTCCTACGCGGGAAACATGCAGTCCATCTGAAAATATCAAAGGAGAAGGAAGTTTAAAACCTTTGTGGATCGATTCACAGATAACTGCCAGCTAGTGAAGTCCCTGTTGAGCAGAAAAAGATTAAATTTGACAGTTTAAACTCATTAATTTATTAAGTTGTATTTGTTTAGTAGTTTTGTTTTATTCATATACTGTAATTCCTAATCCTGTTGCCTTTTTCGTGGTTCCTACGGAGAAATGAATAATGAACCAATAATAAATAAATATTATATTCTAAACACATTTTATCACTTAAAACATAATAAGATATATTTGTGAGAAATTAAGTTATTTCAGCCAGCTTCCCAAACATTATGAACCTTGCCATGTTTGATTTATTTATACAGTGATTTCAGTATCTTCCCAGTCTCAGATAAATGTCTGCAGTGACAGGTTGTGATGCTTCCATCATACATCCCACAGATTCCCTCCCTTGGACACATCCTCTAAAACAATAAAATAAAATAAAAAGCAACAAATACAAACAACAAATAAAATTACTATAAATACACAAGTTCCAGAATAGCATTGGTCTATACAGGCTATCATATAAACAATAAAAAATAATAAGAGTGAATAATTAAGCTGATTATTAATTAACGGTTATACAATAGTAGCACATTTAAAATAAGCATTTCCCATATATTTTTAAATGTTATTCCACTAACAATAAAACATGTATATATATGAAACATCACAAACTATATGATAAGATTAATACATTGTTTAAATATAAACAATCTAAGGATATTTTAATACACTGGAAAGATATGTGTCATATTTTTCAACACAGGTCTTCTCTGCTTCAGAATGCCCAGGCGGCATTAA
The DNA here is from genome assembly GCA_019775895.2 of Stomatorhinus ivindoensis. NCBI lineage: Eukaryota > Metazoa > Chordata > Actinopteri > Osteoglossiformes > Mormyridae > Stomatorhinus > Stomatorhinus ivindoensis. The sequence continues at coordinate 10,842,659 of JABFEB020000033.1, read as the reverse complement.
GCTGCTACTATGCACAGATGATCGTTTCACTGAGTAACAATGCTAATGAATATCTGTTAATTTTTCACACAGATCCAAAGCCAAACAGGAGGTTTGGCACAAAGCGAGAGAGCTTAATGCTGGAAGTATAAATCTGGCTGGAAATGACCTGATGCTTAATGGGTGCTGAACAATAGGCAGGCTAAACGCTTAACATAGCCACTCCTCTGACCCCGGGCTGGCGCGCCGGTGCTGGAGGCTGGACAAAGAGAGCAGGATGGTACGTAAAAGAGCCCACATCCTGGAAATAAATTAAACTTTCTAAATCATCTGCCACAGGTATGAAGGCCCTCAGCAGGCCTGTGACCTCTTGCATCTCGGAACAGAGTCCTGGCTGTGTGTCCACTACAATAGGGTGGGGGTGCCAGGCCCAGAGCCCAATGCTGAATCGGTTGGCCAGAACTACCTGCTGCTACGCACAAAGGAGCCCATTCCTGGGGCTTGCGCAGAAGAATGGCCCTGAGACTTGGCTTCATCTTCAGAGAAGGCCTCTCTTTTCTCTTGCTGTGACCACTTTGTTTGCCTTGAATAAGATTTATACTCAAGGACCTATTCTTTTCCAGACTTTTCTCTAATCTACTTCTGCTTTAGAAACAACTCTGTTGTTTCTTTTTTTTCCATAGATTCGTCCAAGAGATGCTCTAACTGATTATGGCCTGAATTGAACAACATCAACCATTATTAGATTTTGCTGGATTCACCACTTACAGATGAGAGAAGTCAAGTGACTCAGGTTTTCATGCACCAACGTCTTCACAGAGAACCTCAAGGGATCCGAAGGGATCTCTCCTACAGAAGTTATCACAAAGTTTTTAATCTGGTGTTTGGCAGCCTGTTTCCATAACAACCTAGTAGACGCAAGTGCTTATTTTTTTCTGTTCTCCTAAAAGTTACTGATTTCTTGTTGAATGGCTAGGTGAACACCACTTTAGTTTCCAAACCTCTCCTCAGGGGCACCCCAGCCATTTCATGTATTTGTTAAATTTCATCACTAGCTCAATTAATCAACTTAATTAGGTAAAGAAATCAGTGGAGCATTCATTAGCTAAACAAGGTGTGCTAGTGGCTGAGTCAAAAACCAAAAATCCTAGGGATACTTTACAGACTCTTGAGAAACACACATTGACAGATGCATCACATCATTTTTCACCGATATGAAGATCTTTAAACATCACACATTGCTTGCTGAAGAGTTTTGCACAATACTCTAAAATTACATGTTTAATAATGTATTGTACTGTAACATTTTTTATAGTAAAAATTGACTTAATAGTATGTGACTAGTTTAAATGTGTTAATGTTCTTATTTTTACATATAAAAATTACAAATTTGTCCTGAAAATGTTAATGATTTCTAGATCAAATCGTGAATTGTTGACTGAGAAATTGACAAACTAAACAAGGACTAACCATTACTGGTAATAGTAGCAATACACCTTCTTAAAGCTAAGCTTTGTAATGAAAAAACACGCCTGGACAACAATTACAGTGGTTTCCTGGTCTGGGACTTTTTAGATGAGCGCAAGTTTTCAGTCAAAACTATGTACACCAAATTTCAAATTAGTCAATGATGCTGTCACTTAACACTAGGCTTTAATTTTACTTTTTTTTCCCCCAAGTAAAGGCAGTCTCTCATCTGCTAAACGATAAAATTCACGTTTTTACCTTCACCATTATCTCCCATTTTAATCCCATTTGCAGCACTTACCTTGGGCACAAAAGAAGCCGCCCAACAGGGACCCGGCCACAGCGCTGCCCATAATGCACTTGCCAGTTTGTTATGATTAGAACGTCAGAGGGGCTCAGCAGAGCCGGGATCCCCATGGACCGGAGACACAGACCCCTGCCTACTGTCCCCTGGGACAGGGTTGGCTGAAGAAAAGGACAAGTTGAGAGAGCTACAATGAATACCTAAAGCTATTCACCTCAGGCCTGGGAAGCACAGGCTGACCCTTTCATTCTGTGTCCCAAGATGCTGATGTGGCAGGAGGGAGCAACGAACAGACTCGCCTGCTCTGCCGATACAAAGGGACACAAGTCAGATCCGTCAAAGACGGCCCAGCCCAGGCCTATAGTGAGTCTGACCCAGCATCTGCTAATGGCCTCGGTCAGCAGAAAAGCAAAGCACCTTGACAATTATTGGTTTGGAAAAAAGACCTTGAAAAGGGGGGGCAAGATAAAGCCATCACACATTTCACATGACTGGGAGATGAGTGACCTGTCTGGGTTGAAATGAGTAACCTGGAAAAGAAAGAATCAGACTGAAAACCCGAAAGAACAGAAACCAGCAATAGTTAATGACCATTTTGCAATCATAACTGAGAACATTACCCCAACAGACAGATATTCTCTCAGTGGCACTAAAGCCCTCTTCTGACAGAATTAGTTTATAATATGATTTGATTGGCCAATCTGGACAAGATAAGAAATGTGTGCAATTTCCCCTAAATTACTCTAGATAATAGTGGTAAAATTCATATTTTAAAATCAGAGGTGGAGTGTGTAAAAAGAATGACAACAGAATTTTAGTTTTTGGGTGATCTGTCCCGATAACATGCCAATCAAAAACAGAACTTTTTTTCATACAGTAGCTTATAAATCGGCGTACTTAGCAGTGGCGTTCTGCTCCAGACCTGCTGAAAACCTTGACACAGAACATGATGTAATGTGGAAAACTAAGGACCCATTTATGTGGAAAACTAAGGACCCATTCAAGCTCCATTTTTAGTGCATAAATGCCGTTTCTACTTCACAAAACATGAGCTGTACCTTTATAGTTAAGATGTTGTTACCGAGTAGGTAGGAATTATTCAGTTACAGAGTGACAGTAACAGCATGTACTGGGCTACGATTACCGAAAGAAGTCCAATTGAATAACATTGTGTCCCCATTTAAAACGAATCCAGTCTGAATATCTTTACAATGCAGTAATGAAAAATGAACAAACTTCAAGATTAAGAAGGTATCTACAATTTCAATATAGGAGGTCAGACTAAATTTTATGCATTTCAAAATGGTGTTGCTATTTGCATATTCCAGTAGTTACAAACAAATTAAGCCAAATATTATTTTTTGCATGCAGCTTGAAAAACTGACATTTTGTTTGTGATGGCTTTTGTCAAGGGGGATAAGAAAGGAAAGATTATAATACTAAATATGGCCCAAATAATTTAAAGGAAGCAGGAAAGAGTCATTCCCTAAATGAGCACTTAAAGGTTGATGCAGTACTTTGTTCTTTTTCTTTATGACACTTATATTTTATTCACTAATCCAAAGTGACAAACATGACCATTATGAGAAGCGTATTGTGGAAAAAACAAGATCAATCTCAATGATTAATGTGTGTTTCAAACATGGTAAGCATTGCCAAATTTATGTATAACATTCAAACCGAATTTAGGAGGCTGGGGTGTATTTAGCACTTAGCGTGTAATTAAACAATTTGTTAAACTTTATATTAAAATTCTCAAATAGGCACAAGGATGTTGTGGTCACGTGTGTGGAGAAGTTAGATTCATTAGGCTCTCGTTTATCACCTGGAAGTCATAATTTTTAATATTTATTATAGACTTAATGCCTGTTGACATTTTGCCATGAGAACTTCTTTCTTCACAAAGGGTAAGACGTGTCGCCTTGTTCTTCTACATAAAACTGATGTTCGACTGACTCCTTCACAGGGACATCACTTAAACATCTGCTAGATAAATAATGTAAATGTCAGACGGTTGATGGCAGGGCAGTGCTCCTCATACAACCCGGCTGTGTCCAACTCAGCTGTCTGTCCATCACCTCCTACAGTCACCATGACAGACCACAGCTCTCCTCTGATGGACACGTAGGCATGCCACATTCTCCGTGGCCCTTTTCCCAGGCACACAAAGAGGGTCCTGGGGAGGGGGGATGGCAGCGGGGTAAACCTCTGGGAGCCGTTGAGCGCCCAGGCCCACCGGCAGCCCTGAGAATGCCCCCCTCTCAGTTGCTTTCAGCTGGGGCATTAGCATCCTTTGTGTGGGCCTGGGTGGTGGTGTGGAAGGCCCTGCTTTGAATGTGAAAGGGCAGCCCTCCTCTGGGACATGGCGGGCAGCAGCCCTGTGAAAGATCGGTTGGCAGCCGCACGAAGCCGGGGTGTAGGGGGGTGACTATATGCCGGCCCCCGGTACTCATGTCAGCTCCACTTTTCACACCCCTCACTCCTGCATCTATAGCCCCCTGTCTCCTGCTTTATGCGCCAGCATAATCCCACCCGGCGCTGCCCCATGCAGGTGGTCACCCCGCGGCCCCTTACAGCGCCGGCTCCTACCTATGCCGCCCTCTGCGTCCACTGTCTAAACAGAAAGCTGGCGGGGACGTGACAATAACCAGGCAAAAAGCTGATAAAATAAACCCCAGAGACGACGGGGAATCCCCTTTGGGGGCTATGCCAGACTCGGGGCATCATTATCGCCTCAGCGTTTTGTTTTCCTTGCTGTCGCATTCTTTTGAAGGAGCCGTCAAAGAGCCGCGGGCCTCTGGAATCCCGGCTGACCTTCTTAACTGACCGACAAGGGGGTCCCCTGAACGACAACTTGCCTGCTCCTCCTGGAAACATTAAACAGAGCAGGCTGGGGATGCTGGGAATTTGGTGACCTGCCAGTCTGAAGCTCTTTAAATGCTACCTACAAAATATTTTGCTTATTAATTAGCGGTAGCTTAGAGTTCTTCAGCAATGATATGTTGAGATAAAACAGCTCAAACAACACTATTAATATTTTTATTTTTTTCTCACAGTTAAATATTCATAGATGTTTCCCTCAATGTAGACCATCAGCAGAAAATTCTACAGCTTATACCATATTGTACAAGAGGAAAAGGTTGCAGGAGAAAATCAAATTGCATTCAATTTTTTAACGCTTCCTGTGAAAAAGGAGTGGAGGACTCCAGGCCCCTCTGAAAGGGCCCAAACCTCTCACAAGGATTCCTGTCCATTCTTCAGGCTCACTCGAGCAGAACCCAAACCACAATAAAAATGGGGAGCTCAGCCCCATCCACACACCTGAAGGTCCCCCACCTCCCCGCAGCACTTCTCAATGGACGCTCACGTCAAGGTTCGTCCGTCTTTCACATTCCCACCGTACTTCAGCACAGTGTGAAGACGCAGCCGCTTGACTACTCACTGCTCCAGGAAAGAGCGTGGCCTGAACTCCTCCCACTTAACATACCTCAGACAGACCCCTGACTCCAGCTTATCTCCACCTCTTGTTTAGATGGATCATTTTTCCTCTTTTCCTTTCAAAGGAAACCAAAAAACACCTCCACAGTTCTTTTTTCATAGTCCATTCATAATTTTCCACACATGGCACAGATAATTGGGAAAGGGTTAAATATTGTGTGGATTTATTCAAAATCTCTAAAGACTAAACGTGCACAGGCTCTTCCTCATCTGTGCTATGCCAAACTTTAGCTGAAAGGGTTGGTTTTACAGAACCTGCAAAACGCTGTGAATTACCATTCTTAGTTTTCTAAAAGAAAAAAACATGGCAAATTCACACTTTAAGTTGTTCCTCGCTGGTAGGTGGTTCTCTGGACCAGCCTCTGTTCTGCTGCTCATTCTCACAGTTCTGAGGCTATTTCTGTGTCATCCCTTAATATGACATTTATGACAACTTTACTTGTCTATTCTCATTCATAACATAAAGATGCTTTATTTATTCCTTGGGGACATTCTCTATTTACCTACCCCGTCTTGCTCTCCATATACAAACAGGTGAGACTAAGTTTGGCAACCAGCCATAACAGCACCTAGAAAGCTTGGGGTTAATGGCCTAGCTCAAATACCCACAAACATGCTTAGGTCAGACTAGAACCAGCAACTTTCCGATCACAGGCCCAGGGTGTTAACTAGAAAGGGCATTTCCTGAAGAAAATATATGATTTGTTTATGTTTGCATAAAAGCTCAAAAGTGTTCAACCAAATTTCATCTGTATGACTCTCCTTCATCCCTTCTTTTTCATGACTCTATTTTCAATTTTTTTGAATGGGAAACTTTTAATGGAAAGAGGGCAAAAAGAGGGATGCTTGTGCAATATCAGAAAAGGAACTGTAAGTGGGGTGACATGATGGTGCAATGGTTAGCACTGTTGTCTCTCCCATCTATGACCTGGGTTTGAGTCACTACTAGTGTTTTGCATGTGGAGTTTGCCTCTTGTCATCGTGGGGTTTCCTCTGGGTTCTCCAGCTTCCCTCTCACAGTCCAAAAACATGCTGCAGTTATTTGAAATTACCAAATTGCCCATATGTGTGAATGGTGTATGAGTGTGCACTGCAATAAGCTGACACCCCATCCTGGGTCATTCCCTGCCTTGTGCTTGTGGCCTCCAAAATAGGCTGTAGACACCACATAAGTCTGAATAGAACAAGAGGTTACAGAAAATGGATGGATGGAAATATACATACACTTCTCATTAATGGGTGGAATATTTGTGAGGTAGAATTTCTTGGTAAAAAAAAAACTGCAAGAGGAGAAAAATATATTAATATCAATGGGAGGAAAATATGGGGATGATGAATACTTTTCAGCAGCATACTGGTTGTCTTCAGCAAGTCTGGAGGTTTTCTGTTGGCTGAATGGAAGCAGTTTGAAAAAAATCCCCCTACAAGTCTATGGGAAAAAGTTGTCAGAAAGAGGGATGAAAAATAGAGATGCAAGTGGAATATCAAGAAGAGAAATACAAGTACACTTCCCCTTAATGGGTGGAACATTTGAGAGGTGGAATGGCGTTCGTAGGTGAAAAACTGTAGGAGGAGATAAATGCCGATGTTTTTGGAAGAAAAAAAGTCAAATAAAACAATAAATATGAGAGAGAACATAGTATACAGCAATCATAATTATATGATTATATTTAGATAATTTAGAAATGATATAATATTATATACATTTAATAGGTAATGCACAGCAGCCAATAGGAACCCAAATCACACAATGATACTGATTGTACTGTAACAAGTCCAATGATCTCATGTATTTTACTTACTGTGACCTATGGCAGTAACTATGACACTGAAAGGTTAAAGGTTTTTTTTTAACAAAACATCCTGAAAATAGAGAGCTACCAATTTCAAAGAGTCTTAGAGAGGGCCGTATAAAGAAGAGGGTAAGCCTGAATGGGCATCACCTGTTGCTGGACATCCCGACTGGTTTTCAGTAGTGTTTAAAAGTGTTCTCCAACTCTTTGTCTCCTTGTGGGACTCAGTGCCATTCACAAAAGTAGAAGACTGTACTAATCTTAGGGAGAAGCAGGAGCCCTAAATGTCCTCTAGAGAATGTCTGGTGAGTACAGTAGCCAATCACTGTACAGAACTTGGAGTTCATTTACTGAGAGATGGAAGTGTCTCTTATGGGAGCTTTGTAGGTCAGAATCAACGTTGATACTTAGATAAGAACTCAGCCTCGGGGATGAATCGCAGACATTTGTTTAAAAAAAAAAAACTTTTACACATTGCTCATGCTGACATCTAATAGCAGCACAATTTTCTGAAACCCAGTGAAGAAGACAATGTTTAGTGGCTTTCTAACAGTCATGTTTTATTCATATAGTAGACATCTAACAGCTTGTATGCTATTACACTTGATCTCTGCATCTGAAGGCATGCATTTGATGTTATTGATTATGCGTTGATGGCCACTCATGGAGAACGCACGGACGGCCATTAGCGTAACCACGCCGACACACAAGCGACAAAGGGCCCTGCAAAATATATACATCTGTTCACTTGTGATTGGGCTACAATTACTTTATTACCATTTGAATTGAATAGCCAGCCCTTTTATTTTCACTACAAGCTGTCATTTTCAGTTACACAGGACAGGTAATTGATCTTGACCATTATTAATACCTCCTTAAAATGCATGTATGGAGTCCCTGTATAAAATATGTTAATACGGCTGAGCTCAGTGTGCCAGAACCGTAACATTTATTGAATATTCCTGATGCTTTCCCAAGACAAGCACAATGCAAGGGATCTTTTACAATTAGTCACAGCAAGAGCATTCGAAAAACAGCCTGTATTTTAAGTCAGTGTCAATTATTCCGATATCTTTTGGTTTCGGTTTAATGCCTTTAGAGAGAAAATGGCTCACTGCTGAGAAGCACATGTGAAGGGCTTCCTGACACTCGTTTGCGACGATGTTGGTACATGGAGACCATTAAATTATCCCACATCCCAGGAATACGGACGGCTAATTGTTAATATGTGTGCTGTGGCTCATGATAAGGCAGTTTCTGGGTGGCCAGATGACTGGTAGAGGAAAAACAAGAGCCGATTTATTAATGGCCACTCTGCATCCAGCAGAAAACAAAGTGGTGAATTATGGTGCCATAAGAGGTGAAGTATTGTGTGCATATCCTGCTCTGTGTTCTGTGTTTACCCCAACAGATTGGGCAACTCAGCTGCTACAGGTATGTGAACATGTGACTTTTGAGAAATAATAGATGGCATGTAGACAGACACAAAACTAGTCTGGATATTGAGAAAAAATGCATTGTTGTATAGATTTGCGATGTGATTAAATTTATGAAAAGTGTTTTCAAAGAAGCAGAGGGAGATCAACTTTGAAACAAATAAATCACGAGTTTTTATGGGAGCAATCATAATTGCCAGAAAAAAACATGAAAAATTGCCAAGCGGCTATCATTGTGATTAAATATTCTGGCTTAAAATCTGCCTTTTTGTAAATTCCTGCTTTTTTGCATTCCCTCATGCATATTCATTGCTAAATATGGATGTTGAAGGATGTAACAATGTACATCTGATGCCATCAAAATACAGTTCCCAGCAGAACTAGTGCTAAGAGACCATCCAAATACCATCTTGGTGTCAGTCAGCTTTAGGACCAGACCTAGACATCAGCTGACCCCAGTAGCCTGTAACTTTTTGCACTTGCAAACTTCAGTCGGCTCCTGAATTTAATGCAAAGTGTTTTGCTTGGCAAACGAAAAGCATGTTACCAAAGTGCAAGGCAGCTGTCTGTGTTTTTTATTATGTATCTGTCCATCTTCCCTCCTCCACCCCATTCTTTTATTCTTCCCCTGTCCCTACATGCCTTGGGTTTTTATATCTGCAGAAACAGAGTCATCCAGCTGGGGATCAGCGGTCAGCAGCAGTGAAGCACTTCCACCTGCTACAGCCGCTCCATGTCTAATGGCCTTTTAATGCAGGCTGTCCCTGGCCCCTCTGTTCTGGGGTTAGTCTGCTGTGAGGCCCTGGAATAGCTTTGTGCTCTCTAGGGCCCCTTAGCACACATCAACACAGCCTGACACCTGGGCTCTAACACTATCAGTTCTGTGTACATATTTAAATGAGCATATTTCAAGTCAAGTTCTTTGAATGTCTATGCCTTCATATATATAACACATCTACTTTTTTCTATAAATGAGTGTTTCCCAGTCCAGTCCTTGGGAACCCAAAGACAGTCCATGGTTTTGGATCTGGGAGGGAACAAAACTGTGGACTGCTGGCAGGGAGTTTGGAGGGAGCAAAAACGTGGACCGGTTATGGGTACCCAAGGACCGGGTTGGGAAACACTGCTTTAAATGCTTTTCCAGCTCTGGTCACAAAGGACCTGGAGTGTGACCCAGGAAGCACAGGACACAACGTGGGGAAGACCCTGGAAGATGGGGGGGCCAGATTGTTTATTGAGTATTTTCCCATTGAATCTGAGAGCTGTCAAAAAATGTATGATATGGGATTTCGGCTACCACAGAAGGAGCTACACTATTATACTGTGAGCAAAATGGCCAGAAAGTAGCAACTAGTGGGCGTATGAAAAAGGATCTTCACAAGCATGCGACCATGCGCCTTGGGAAGTCGGTTCGGGGAAGCGTGGCTGAGAACCGGCATGCTGCATGAGACGCAGCTCCAAGCGTGTTATCTTGGCACTCAGTAATGCTGTGCTGAAGCCGCTGGCTCCTCTGGGGATTCGAGATTAGGGAGAGGTTCACACAGACAGGCTCCATGGCTTAAGGCTTACGTGGACAGCATGGGAAGCTGTGGGATAATGCGGTTCTTGTGTCTTTTGTCTCAGGAACCTTAAGCACCCATGGAGGAGACAAAGCATGTGACAGGAGAATGAAGTTTCACGGCTTCATAAAAAAACCCTGTAAAATACATTTAACTTTTGTGATTTTCCACCACAGAAGGCTATAGATCCAGAGACCCTGTCGCTGCATAGAAGCATAATTCTCAACATTGATACTTTCTAGACAATATTCATTGTTGTAACTTAATTAAATTAAATTTAAAGTTCATTCTATGTTAAGTGAAAAGTTTGCTTGTTCCTGATACAAGTATGCTGATGTTTATTAGAAATTTGCCCTGGAACAGATATCCTGTGAAACTCTCAGGTGTGATTACCTGGTTTGTTCTCATTGGCAGAATTTTAAATGAAAAAAACGCTTCTGATGAGAAGCTTAGCTTTCTGATATCATTTGTCTTTTTGTCACTGAAACCCTATTAAAATTTACACAAATAATACTTAGCTGTTTCTAGTAGTATATATATTTACTACATTTGTTCAAGAAAAGAAATGGGTGTTATGAAATGCATAAATCAATCAAAAATTACATTGATTATTTAAAAGATTGCCATACCGAACAGTGCTTTGTCTTCCATCTCATCTCCCTGCGCTCCCGTACCATTTCTGTCTGCCTTGCTACCCTTACCTCTCTCCCTTGCTTCCCCAGCCCAGATCCCATACCTGAGCTGCCTGTTCCACTGAGCCCGGCTGTTCGCATCTGCCCTTCCTTTTGTATCCCCGTCTCGTGTGTACTCGTCGGACGGACTCCCCCAGAAACGACCCTTGCCTTTGGACCTCGACCACGATTCTTGCCTGCTGCCTTGTCAACGCTTACTCCACCTGTCCAGCACCTGGATCCACGTCCACTTCCAGGACGATCCTGGTCTGCCCCCCCAAGTTCCTTCCCTGCTCAGATTTGCCGCTCTGCTTTATTAATTAAACCTGCATTCACCCCGCATACCTGGATCCTTGTCTCTTTATCCAGTGGAACATGACAGAATACTTCGCCTTGCAATGGGTCCAGTGGGGAATTTAGAATCTCGCATAGTGGCGCTGGAACAACTCCTGGCTTCCCAAGCAGCCCGGGTGCGCTTCCAGCTTCCCCTCCTCGTCCCAGCGCTGTGCTGCTGATAGCCCTTCCCGAACGCTATGACGGGAACCTGGACCAGAGCCGGGGGTTCCTGATGCAATGCGGCATCTACGTGGAGGAATAGCCCAAGATGTTCTCCTCACCCAGGGCGGAGGTCAGATTCACCATCTCCATGCTGACCAGGCGGGCCCGTGAGTGGGCGACCGCTCTCTGGGCTGAGAGCAGCCCATTGCTGAACTCAGGGCGCGAGTTCCATCGCGCGCTGATGGAGGTCTTCGACGATCCGGTGGTCGGCAGACGCCCTGGAGACCGGCTGCTAAAGTGCCGGCAAGGTACCCAGTCGGCAGCCGAGTTCTCTTTGGAGTTTCGGACCATTGCCGTGAGCCTTCAGTGGTTGGACAACTGCATGCAGACGATCTTCCGGCGGGTTCTAAACCCGGAATTACAGGACGAACTTGCAGTGAAAGGAGAAGCCTCCTCGTTCGAGGAGTTCATTCATTTGGCAGTTAGGCTGGACAACATGGTGAGAGACCACCGACGCCGCTGGCATCAGACCGAGACCTCACAGGTGGCGGCAGTCCCGGGACCGATGCTCCAGAACCTATGCAGGTTGGCAGGTCCCCTCTAACCTCAGACGAACGCTGGAGACAGACCCAAAGAGGGTTACGCTTGTACTGCGGAGGAGCTAGTCACTCCATCACCACCTGTCCTGTTAGACCACAGTGTGAGGAGGTCCCTCCTCCGGTAGGTGCACCTTCCATTTCGCTTACCTCCCTAACACAGTTCACTATACCGGTGCTATTAGCAGAGGAAGGGAAGCAGTGCATAGTGAGAGCACTCCTTGATAGTGGGGCAGCGGGTAATTTCATAGATGCATGTCTAGCTCACCAGCTTAATCTCCCCCTTCGTCGGCTCGCATATCCCATCACGGTGCATGGAGTAACGGGAGAACGAATATAGGAGAGAACGATCCACCATCGTACTCACCCCTTCGTAATGCAGATTGGAGCCCTGCATACTGAGAAGGTGAGGGTCTTTGTATTGCCCCGAGCTAAGGACTTGCTAATCCTTAGTCTCCCCTGGTTGAGACGACACAACCCATGTCTGAACTGGCAGACTGGGGAAATGCTTACCTGGTCTGAGCAATGCTTGTGTGAATGCATGTCTCTTCCGTGTAAAGCTACACACCCCCGAGAAGTACCAAGAGTTCAAGGATGTCTTCAGTAAAGAAAGAGCCTTCCGCCACCCTCCCCATTGAGACTGCGACTATGCCATCGACTTACTGGACAGGGTCACCCTGCCGCGAGGCAAGTTATACCCAATTTCCCTGCAGGAAGAGGAGTCCCTGGAGACCTACATCCAGGAGGGTCTTAAGCAAGGCATACTCCAACCTTCTACCTCGGCTGGGTTCTTCTTTATCAAGAAGAAGGATGGGGGACTCCGTCCCGTGGTGGATTATAGGGCGTTGAATGCCATTACAGTTAAAAGAATGGACCCCCTTCCCTTAATCCCATCTGCCCTGGAGCAGCTGAGGGAATTGGCCATTTTCACCAAGTTAGATCCTCGCAGTGCATGCAACCTGGTGAGGATCTGAAAGGGAGATGAAAGGAAGACGTCATTCATCATTAGTCGGGGTCAGTAAGAGTATCATGTCATGCCTTACGGTTTGGCTAACAGCGCTTCCATTTTCCAGTCGTTCATGAATCGTGTCTTCCAGGACACAAGACCTAAGCGTCAAATGTCCTTCCGGAACTGGAAACACATTGATCTAACCTCCATGGCTGCAGACCTCCAACTTCAAATTCCCTGTGCAGCCATCACAATGGTAGATGAACTGGTAGACCATTATAATGCATCTTTGAGCAGTGTTTTTGACCTCCATGCCCCTATCAGGACTCTGCTGCCTGGTATACACCAGAACTATGGCAAACAAAAATGGCAGGCCGTGCTTTGGAGTGCTGGTATAGAAAATCTGGACTCACTGTCTTTACGCTTGCATTTCGTGACCACCAAAGGCTCTATTCAAAGTCCCTGAAAGAGGTTCAATGTCAATTTTACTCAAATCAGATCAATAAACATAAAGGCAATTCAAAGCAGCTGTTTGCTACAATTAATCATCTATTGGAGCCACAACACCGATCTTTAACTGAAGTTACCAAGGAGCAATGCAACAGCTTTATTGACTTCTTTAGATCAAAAGTCAATAATATTCGCTCCTTGATGCCTGGACCACATTCTGCAATTTTGCAAGGAATGAAATCATCATCCTGCACACTGGATCCTTTTCTGACAGTTTTGCTTAAGTCATTCATCCCTATTGTCAGTCCAATCATTACGAAGTTAGTAAATTTTTCACTACAAATTGGCTATGTTCCACCCTCTCTCAAAGCAGCTGTCATTCGCCCGATGTTGAAGAAGCCCTCATTA
>JABFEB020000033.1:10798180-10816002 GCA_019775895.2 Stomatorhinus ivindoensis | reverse complement strand
AATGCTTTCAGCACCTTGTTGAATCAATGCCACGTAGAATTAAGGCAGTTCTGAAGGCGAAAGGGGGTCAAACACCAAATTAGTATGGTGTTCCTAATAATACTTTAGGTGAGTGTACATACAGTAGTACCTCATAACTCGAACTTAACTTATATACAGTACTGTGCAAAAGTCTTAGGCAGTCATAGAAAATATTTAAACCTATTAAATCTGGGTAGTTGTATTTTGTAGTGTGTATTTTCTCAGAATGAAAAATGCCATTTAATATCACAACATATGAAAGTTATATGTAATATTGTCACGTCGCGTGCAGGGTGTCGGCGGCGTGTGTCAGACAGACTTGCAAGCAGACAGAAGATCAGGGTGATCACGGGGTTTATTAGCAGGCGAAGGACAGGCACAGCAACGTAGCACACCACAGGACACCACAATGACGCATCTGGGGATGCTAACTTGGACACGGACTAATACAAGAGACAATCAGGCACGGATATACAACAGCTGGTTTCCATCAGGATAGAACACGGGGTAACGAGGGGGGCATGGCACACACGAGGCTTGGATGGGCGAATCATGACAAATACAATAAAAACAGGAATTTCTTGTGTTCTCCAGAAAGATACTGATGTCTTGCTGGACACTGCTGTGTTTCCTGAACCTCCCATCAGCCATTTAATGAATTTGTTAAATTTCAGCAGCTCACTTTGTAAAATGTACCTAAGACATTGATGAGCTATTTGAACTGTGCTAGGGGTCTAGTCAAAAAATGCATGGGTATATTAGATGGCTACTGCAAATACAGGTATGACTTAAGGAGAGATTTTGAAATTGGTTAAGCTTTAACATACTTTGACAAACGTAATACTATAGTTTTACATCAACATGAAGACCATTTAAACAATTTTCTGTGACTGACTAAAACTTTTCACATTACTGTATATAAAGTTTTATCACTGGTCTGCCACCAACACTGTCTCCGCCGCCACTGCAGAGGCTTTGGTGTGTAGGGTGATAACTCAAAAATTGTTTGACAGATATTTTTCAAACTTTGCACAGGATTTGTATAAATGAGGAACTAAAACACATTTCCAAAGTAATTGGAGGTTTATTCGCGTGAATAGGATCAGCCCATTTCTTATTTTTACTCTATTTAGCTAGTTCTTCAATGGATCTTATTACTACTTCACAAAAACATTATATGGAGCAAAATGTTCACCTAAAATGCAGCTTGATCTAATTCAAAATCACCTCAAAGTTGTAAATGCAATGACAAAGGGCACCAAAATTGGAACTGCTAGCTGGAGTGTAGCTGAGAGCAAAAATGGAGCCTGCAGCCACCACCTTGTGAACATCTGAGGATTTTCTGAATATTCTACAATAAAATGTATATTTATTTTTGGTTGGTAGCCTCCCCATTTGGTAAATTTTAACCATAGCAGTACAGTAGCTGATATATCATGGAGAACTTGAACAAATTTATTGTGGGAGAATTTACAGTCTACAGATTTTCACCTATCGCAGATGGGTCTGGAACGTAACTTCACTTCTCGCGATCACTGTACTGTTCTTGTTGATTATAGCTAATCCCATGCATAAAGTATAAATAAGCATGGTCAATTTTTATTGTGCAAAAGGAATAGGTCAATGTCAATTGTAAATGTGAGGATTAGAACACCCATTCTGTATATTGTATGATCGCCCAGCAGTGAAAAATAAAAAGTTGTGTCCTGTTTTCAACCAAAATGGGAGTTGATTTGTTGATGATTTTTGGATCATGTGATCAACCCCTCCCCCTTCCTCTCAGTAAATTTCATTGTGGGGAATCTGGGAGGACTTTCCAAATTGCCCACAGGTATGTGACTGTGAGTGAATGGTGTGTGGGTGTGTCCTGCGATGGGCCGATGCCCCGTCCTGCATTGTTCCCTGCCTTGTGCCCATAACCTCTGGGATAGGCTCTGGACCCACTGTGACCTTGAGCACGATAAGCGGTTTCAGAAAATGGATGGATGGATAGATCTGGGGAGGTGGGGGAGTAGTCTCCTTTAGTTCTTTAAATCAAAACTAGCTACCCTAGCGATAAATAATGAGAGTTTAAATGATGATGGCATGCATCTCTATTTAGACAAACACAACGACACAGTGAGGAAAAAGTATGAGGTTCAAAATAGCTGATTGATATGATTTAATTCTTGGGTCAACAGGAGCTATAGTGGGACATAATAACGGGACATGATGAGGGTAAGAACTCTGACCGCAAAGGAAACTATAGATGTGCTTTCTCGCTACAACAATATTTTGGATTTTGTTGTGTTTTTGTGGTTTATAATTTACTTAAATGCCCATAATGCCTAATTCCCACCACAGAATTAAGTACAAGGAAAGGTTGGCCCTGGATATTTTGGATTCTGCTGAGCCCCTCATAATCCTGTCCACAAACACAACAAAATAACAACAAACACATACATTTACACAATATAAAACATTGTCTTCTCAATCTGTTTATTCAAAATACCATCAAAAACATAAACCCAAAGTTAACCATAGTAAATAAGACCAAAATGAGCAAAATCTGCTGAATAAATGAAAAACAAAAAGCAGTGTAGCACCCAAAGCTCAGTTTCGCAATGTAGCATATATGGAATTTTAAAAATAAGATCAGGAGCAGTAAAATAGGTATAACAATCTAAGTGACATTGACAAGGGTCAACTAGACGACTAGGTAATCTCCAAAACAGCAGGTACAAGCCCTAGTATTTGCAGTAACATTTTGTTTAACAAATAATCCACATTTTAGGTATTTCATGAGCTTGTGTCACAGACTGCTCTGGGGATGTCCAGATGTCGTTCAAATGACCACACTCCTCTGGAATCCTGTTGACAGGACACACCTCCTCAAGGAAGCCTCTGTTTTTGGTTTCTTGATTACACCCTTGACTCCTGTTGAGAACCGCACCTCTCTCAGTTGTTTCCTGTTTCCCTATCAAGAGGTCTATTTCTAGAAGCCGGCCTCACCGAAGGGTTGTGAGATGTTCATGGTGTACTGAGTTAGAGTGGTCTTCATTTTGGTTTCTGTTGATTGCCTGTGTACTGATTATCATTTTGTTTCCTAGATTCCAAGTTGTGCCTGTTCCGCATAATATCAAGGTCAACGATCGCCCAACCCACACCTGGTTACCTGGCTCTGATCTCTACTTCTACCCAACGGTTACTGACGATGATCACCTGACCAATGCCTGTTTACCCAACCCTAATCATCACCTCTGCCCTCCAGTTACCCACACCAATCGCTCTGCATCTCTCGCTACACCTCAACACTGGGTTCTTTCAGCTGTCAGGAGAATCCATAGAAACCTTGTGCTGACCTGGAGCTGTTTCTATTAATAGATTATCTAATCCTTCCAGCAATATAACCAGTCACCTGCAACTGATCTACATCAATGTTCATCCTTTGCATTCATAACAGAACAGCTCACCAAAGACAATGTAGCAAACGCATCAGAGTAGCCTCCAACATGTGCTAGAAGCCCCGGGGAAGCAGGGAGTCCTTCTTGGAGAACTCATCAAAGTGAGCTGACAGCAATCAGGGAGTTGTTGGAGTCTTTTCACACAGCATTGTCAGAGCTTGCCTCACAGGTTCAGCAACAGCTTTCCTGTCACCCCATTTATCCATCGTTTCAGCCAGTATGTGAGCCATGTCTGTGGCGTCCAAGTCAGTTTAGTGGGGATCCGGGTTCATGTCACTTTTTCCTGTCCCAGTGTTCGATGATCTTTGAGCTGCAGCCCTCAGCTTTCCCAGTCGAGCACTGCAAGATCACTCATGTAATTGTCTTGCTCACTGACTCAGCCAGAGAATGGGAAACAACGGCTTGGGATTACAGTCTATTCGCTTGTTTGATGGAGGAGATGAAGCTCATTTTTGATCACTCTAAGTCAAGGAGAGAGGCAGCACGTGAGCTGATTTTGCCATCCAGTTTAGGACATTGGCAATGACTTGTGGAAGGGGATGCACTGTACAGTACAATGCGATTTATAATAGACTATCAAAAGCAATTAAAGATGCAGTAAGTACAAGAGAGCTTCCTGACAATTTGGAGGATGTCATTGAATTAGCCATCTATATAGATCAGTGTTTCCCAACCCAGTCCTCGGGGAATCCCGGACAGTCCATGTTTTTGCTTCCTCTCTGCTCCCAGCGCACCTGTACCAAGTATCCAGTGTTCCTGATTGGCTGGGAGCTGATATAGATAACCAATTCATCAGCACCAGAGGGAGCGACGTGGGAGAGACTGGCTTCTGCATTTTGTCGATCCCGTAATTAGTCCTGAAGAAACCATGCCCGAGCCCATGCAGGTGGATCGGACTGTTATCTCCGGCTGAGCAGCAGCAACAAATGGTCTCCTGAGTGTGTCTTTATTGTGGGTAGGTGGGCCATTTTATTGTTTCGTTCCCAGTAAAAGAATGTCCCCACCAGAGATGAAGAGGGTGCTGGTGGGTGTAGCTGAGGTCGTGCCCCTTTCCCAGAAACAGACCATCCTGATTGTGAAAGTATTATGGTGGTTACTTTGCCAGTTGCTGGCTGTCCTCCTCAATTCGGAAGCAGAGGTAGTTTCATTGATGCCCCCTGGTCCAGCAGTAAGAAATTCCCACCACTCCAGCCCTGGTGGCCCAGTCACTCACTGCAAGAAGGATGTGACCTGTGGCAACATTCCAATGAACATCTGTTTGTCTGGTAATAATGTAGTCACAATTTCCTTGCTTGTAATTGACTCCCCCCAGGCCCCTTTGGTGCTGGGCCATCTGTGATTACTCAGACTTGGAGAAGGGCATCATCATTGCCTGGGCCCCCTCTTGCCATCCCCAGTGTTTACATTCCACCATTGCCAGAGGTTCCCACCTTTCCTAAAGAGAGTCCTAACCTATCCCTAGTGCCGTTTGAAAAACCAGGTTTTTGCAGAAGGCATTCAGTAAGTCTCAGGCTTTGTCCCTTCCACCACCCTGCCCTTACAGTTGTGGCATCAACTTCCTTCCAGGTACTAGTCCCCCTAGAGGGTGCCTTTACTCCATTTTGTGCCAGAGAGCATTGCCATGGAGAAATATATAGGGGAGGCTTTAGCTGTAGCCATTATGTGGCCCTCCTCATCTACAGCAGGGGCAAGGTTTTTTGTTTGTTGAGAAGAAGTATGGCTTACTTTGTCCTTGCATTGATTATAGGGGTTTAAATGATATCGCTGTCAAGAACCGTTACCCCTTGTCACTGTTGTCTTCCATCCTGGACCAGTTATAGGGACCCAGTTCTTCATCAAGTTAGATCTGAGGAGCGTCTATAACCTGGTCAGGATCCATGAGGGTTATGACTGGAAAGTTGCCCTCAGTACAGCTCATTACACTACAGCACAGCACTTAATTGATGACGACAGCAAGGTTGAATGCAACTGGGTATCTCTGATGGGTGTCAGAGTTAGCAGATTTCAACATCACCCAGAAGTATTTACTGGGAAGAGTAAACATTGATGCAGACTTCCTGTCCCTGGAAGTGATTGGAAATACCACTGAGATGCAGAGACAGGATGTTATCAAGTGGACCACAGCCATTACTGTGAACCCAGCAGTTCAGGATATAACTGGGCAGGTAGAACACAGAGATACGCACATCACAGCATGAACTGTTATAAGGTCAGTTGGAAGTTCCCATCATAGCTAGAGCAGAAAGGTAAGACATATTGTGACTGTAAAAGACAAAGTGCTGTACCTGTGTACCTTGTTTGGAATATGTCATAGTGTGGAGGCCCTAGGAAATTGCGAGCCTGCTAGGAAAGTCAGATACATGTTGTTGTTTGAAAGGGGAAAGATATCCTAGTGCACAAAGTAAAGCCATAGCATGGGTCAGGCCGAGGCTGGATTCTCCACCACAATACGCTAATTCCCTGTACTGTCTTACTGCTGGAAGAGCCAGTCCCACATGTAGTACAAAACAGAAACCACATGGTCAAGGACACCAGATAAAACTGGAATTAGTAGAGAGGTCTGAGGATTCCAAGAGCTTGGATGAGGAGATCTCCTACTGAGCTAACAGACATCAACACCAAGCAACAGAACAAGTACCTGAAACAAATTGCACCAAATCTGTGACACAGCTTGCACTTAATTCGGATGTCGCAGAGGAACCTGCCTTCGGGAAGAGTGTGGATTCAAAGACTGTGTATCAAACAGAGGCAGTTGATTATGACAACCTACATTACCTTCAAGAGTCACCATGGACAGAAATGCAGGTGTGGAGGTCACAGCAGGAGACACAATGCAGGTAGACTTAACATATGAGAACCTAGGTCAACCCAGTCATTGCATTTTTGGACTTTGCAACATTCCAGTGTATGTGAATACACTCGGCTCAGTGAATGAGCAGTACAGAGGACTATGGCTAACTCCAAACTTTAGTGTGCCAGAAATGATGTATACAAGTCCAGTAACAGTTAAATATTTACTGTGGACTGTGATTGGACCATGGACAGTCATCTTGAACTTTGAACTGTTCCCTGTTATTAAAAAAAACTTTGGAAATGTAATTTATGGTGTTTAATATGCTTTTCATATACAGTGGTACCTCATAACTCAAATTTAATCTGTTCAGAACTCCGGATCGAATCCTAAAAAGTTTGAGTTGTGATCGAATTTTCCGCATAAGAAATAATGGAGAACCAATTAATTGGTTCGCGGCCCCAAAAATGACACCTAAATATGTCTTTTTAGCATTTAAACATAAAATGAACTGGATAAAACAAGAAGAGCATATACTGTACTAAACACATCTAAGCACATTTATCAAATCACTAATTTGTATAGCAAGAAAATAAATGTATCCAAACAATGTGTCCTGCCCTGATCGTCCACGCCTTCCGTGTGCCACGCCCCCTCCTTAACCTCATGTGGAATCCCCGTGTAATCGCTGTTTCTGCTTGTTGCCAATAGTCCTCTGTATTTAGTTTCAGTTTGTTTCCCCAGTCTGGTCATTGATTTGTCCATCTGCGTTTTGCCTGCCTTACCTGTAATTAAACCCTGTATTCCCCGATACCCTAACGTCTGCGCCTTTGTCTTCGTTCCATCCCCGCTCGGCACAACAATATTATTATAATTAAACATATTAATGGTTTATTATTACAGTTTTTTACAATCACTTTTGCACTAATAACAGAATCTTCATGTCATTTTTCAAAATTCTAGATACAGTCATTATTTTTAACACAGGCTGTCCAGTGTTCAAAACTTGGCATATTGCATTCGTATCTTTAGAGAAGCCTTGCTTTTGCAGAAGCATTGTTTCATTTATAATGAAATATCATAGGAACATTATTTTAGATCACCCTTACACAAGATACCCATAGCTTCATTGTGTATTTGTTAGTACAATCATTAAATATAGGTGTACAAAATATGTGATTCAGGTTTGATTATTTTACTGGAGACTAGAGAGAATGGTACAGACACAGTGGCATCACTGAAATCCTGTAATGTGGAATTTACTCATTAAATCATATCACAACATAAGATTTGTAGATTACTTAAAAAACCAAAAACAACAAAAAACAATACAGTATACTGTAAACGGAAGTGTTCTTCACTGCACTATGGATTTATGTTTCCATCAATCGGATCTTGTGGATTTGGCCACAGGTTCTCCTCTACATCACAATTTCTGGGAAAGAATCCTCTGGCATGGCTAATCCAGGCCTGACATTGATCTGCTGTGATGTCATTGCATGATTCATCCATGGCCTGGAGAAGAGTGACTTGTTCGTGAGGGTGCCTATCATAGACCATCCATCTCCATGTGGAGAAAAACTCCATAATTGGGTTAAGGAAAAGGGAGTATGGAGGTAAATGCAGGGCAAGAATCTGTGGATGGGCCTGAAACCATGCTTGGACCATTCAAGAACGATGAAACCGAACATTATCCCAAACTATTACGTAGGTCACACCATCAGCTCTACAGACCTGTTTTAGCTCATCAAGGAAGGCTATGATAAGAGCTGCATTATATGACCCAACACACAGTCTGCATCCAACCACTCCATCTTCTGATATAGCTGCACACATGATCATATTGGCTCCACGTTGTCCAGGAACTTCAATGGTTGCCTGCTGGCCAATTAAATTCCGACCTCTCCTCCTTGTCTTAGCTAGGTTGAAGCCTGCCTCATCCAAAAACAAGAATTTGTGATGGTTTTCATCAGCGTCAAGCCCCATCACCCTCTAAAATACAAAAACAATTACTGATTACAATGACATAGAATGTTTCGAGATTTTTTCACTCCCTGAAACAGGCAAATTTATCATACCTGAACATACTCAGACCTCAGTTGCTTCACTCGATCTGTGTTTCTTACAAAAGGCACATGATATAGTTGTTTTAAAGACCTGATGTCTTTTCAGCACCTGTGCAATAGTGGGCAAACTTATGGCATTCACATTGCTGAATTAGTCATCATTGTCCAAGATGTGCTGCTGGATCTCTTTAAGGCGAATATCATTTCTGACCCGAACCATGTTGACCACAGCCTGCTCTTGTTGGTCAGTCAGAATTTTGCTTCTGCCTCCCCTATTTGGCCTAATCTCTATTCTGCAGGGAGGAAGTCATAGTAAGAACAAATTTACAAAAAAAATCACATCACACACTGTCATGCTGTATACACTAATTCACTGCAACAGTTTGAAGTATCTTAAATTTGAGTAGATTCTGAAGACTTACCGGTTTTCATTGCGGAAAGTTCTGATAATGGAGGCCACAGAAGATCTTCTGAGGTTTGGTTGAAACATTGTAGCTGCTACTGTCATCATCATGCCATGATTTATGACATAGTCTACAACCATAGCCCTGATTTCATTCAACACCCTTTGCTGCTGCTGCCGGTGTCTAGGTCTATGGTCTTGTCCTCTACCATGTTCACCCATGCCTCTCAAACAAGGCCCACGGCCAACTCTCTCGTGAGGCCTAAGCCCTCCTCTATGACGAGGCCCACGGCCATCTCTCAAAAGGGGTGCTTGTCCCCTTCTATTCCTTTGACCGCTATGTATTCCTAGCCTTTCACCTTCCACTTCTGGCTCCATGCCCTCACTATGTTGAGTAGGCTACTACAGTGGGATACCACTCATCTTACTTATATATGCATACAAATATGTGAAATCAATCAACAGTAATGAGTGGCCATAAACTCATTAAAACCACAAAAGCAATTATGTAAAAAAGTGACATCTTGCATACAGTAATGTTGAATATGAAAATGTGTTCTGTAAAAGTGGTACATGGAACCATAGACACTATATCTGGTAAAGAATGAAATATGACATTCATAGATAAGGTAGTCCACCTGGGGTCATATTCTGTGCTAATTGGTATCAAATTATCCTTCCCGAAACTGTCATAATCTACACATAGACTATTATTAATAAATTTTCATAAAAGCTATACTTCAAGAGTAATGCAACAGTTAATTATTATTTTAAGCAGTTGTATCAATTGATAGTTGGATCTTTATAATGAAATTAATACACACCAAACTCAGATGTGATGTGTGATTTGCATTTTGAAATAGTAATACTTTGATGTTAAGTTGTGTCATTTTGAAGCAGTGATTTTAGTTCATTGAACAAATCATCTTTGGCTTATATGTATTGTATCCAAGTTTTTAAAAAAAGAGTTAAGTGTTTTGAAAAATGTGCATTTTGATCATTGGTTTTAATTTATCTGTCTAACGTTTTGAAAAATTACATGAAGGTTCTGTTATTAGGGCAAATGCGATTGTAAAAAACTGTAATATTAAAATAATGAATAATAAAACTTTGTTTTTTAATGTATTTTATTATATAATAATAATTACTGTTACTGTGTATCATTGTATAAATGTATTTTTACTGTCTAAATTTGTATTCAGCTACTGTAAACATGCACGATGCTATTACAGTGAATGCGAGGCTGAGACTGAAGCTTTACCCTTTGTTTCTGCTGAGAGAGGTGTCGCATGACTCATTTCCCCCAGGCGTACAAGTTATCTTAGGTCGGCGTTCACGGTATGACTTCTGAGATTCAGATCCAGATCTAGGTAATTTTTTCGAAGAGGTTGGTTTGACTTGAACCAACCTCTGAGTTTGAGGACAGAGGTACCACTGTATTTAAGCAAGAAGTGTTTTAGTTGATTCTACTATAAAAACATACAGGTATCCATTGTTAAGAAACAGTGTCTAAGCGCAAGTACTATATAAACGTTGTAATGTTGACTTGAGATGAAGTCAGACCATATGTAGAGTAATGTGAAAATGGTAAACCTGTGAAGCAGCTAATATAGTTAGATCAGGGGTGGCAAATCTTATCTGCAAAGGGCCTGTGTGTATGCAAGTTTTTGGGATAATCTTTAAGTCAGCTGTTCAAACCCAGGTGTGAGGACCCTTCAGCCAATCAGTCTTCTAACTGGTAATCTCATTAGGGAATTGCAGCAAAATCCCGCATCCCATTCTGGATAAGATTGACCACTAGATGATCAAACTGTTTTCATCAGTAAAGAAGTGGTCATATTGTTCATTGTTACAGTGAGATTGTGAATGACTTTATAGTACAGTAAAGTTCACAATATGCATATGTTGGGGACATCTGTTTTTGGTGGGAGAGGAATGTAGGATCTGCAACAAACTAAAATGTCATACTGATACCATGCAGAGCTTTCTAATTATTTGCAGAAGTACTATCTTGTTTTTTTATTGATATATTAGATGTGTGCAGACTGTCGACCGGTAGGGGGCAGTGTACACAATTTGTCTTGCCTGAGGAGTAATGTTCCACGTCACAGAACAAAGCTTACCACAAAAAATAAATTAAAATAAGAAACTCTGTTAACTGCATGCAGGAGCATGTTATGCAGGAGCTGTAGTCTGCTATCTTGTGTTGCCCACTGGACAATCCAATCATTTGAGGGTAAGTTCATATGTGTCCCAGCCTGACAAAAGAATAAAATCATGAAGTTTGTTCTGCATCGGGGTCTGTGTCCTCTAGATACCAGATGTAATACTTAGGCATGTTGTGATTGAATTTTTAAAAGTTAGGTTATTATTAAGCATTTGCATATGTCTCATATGACAATAACATAGAAATTTCATCATTGTTATACATGGGATCAATGTTCCTGTATTGACAGCCCGTGCTTTATGTCTGTTTGCTAATTCTCAGTTAACGAATGGTTTATCATTCTTAATCACATTTGTTATTCATTAAGATTGATCATTATTGGGAAATGCACCGCAGAACTGTTAAGCTTAATCCAGTCGAAGCTGGATATCTAGCAGGTTTCTCATATTTTCTTCAGTGTTCTGGCACCTTTCCTTCTGTTCCATCTTCCTAGAATCCATGAATGCAGCTTGTGAGTAACTATGTGTGCCTGGCAGTTTTTAAAGGGAGAATGTTCAGTCTTGGCCCGTGAAAGACAAACAGTTTGTCTTGCATTTTTTAGGTATTTTCAAAATGACTTGCTGTTTGATTTGAGATTTGAGTCATACCAAACCTCCAAAATCTGGCACCATCATTTACAAAAATGTTCGTAAATGGTTGAGAAAATAACTTAAAAACTCTGCACTTTATCATTATTAATCATGCAGCATCACAAATCATTACTGCAGTGCAATATTCATTTTAATCCTGTTCAATCTAAAAAATGTTTCATTTTTCTAATAGACGTAATACCTTAGAAGTAAGAGTACTGTACCAATAGAGTATTTGAGTCTTCGTACATATATTTAGCAGCAATGTAATATTTCCTAAATTCGAATTTGAATTGCAATTCTGCACCCCGTTTTCAAGCAATTTCATGAAATGAATTTGAATTTCTGGGCAATTCTCAATTCAATACTGAATGGTGCACAACCCTGTTATGTACTTGGATTTTATTATTATTAGTATTATTATTATTATTATTATTGTGTATGGCCTCTGATATTTAATTACTTTTTAAGTATTATTAATTGCGGTAAAATCATTTTAGACCAGGACTGCCCAATCCCAGTCCTGGACGGCCAGTCTGCAAAACAGTCTGCAGATTTCCCTGCTCAGACATGCCTACTGAACCTGGCAATTGGCTGGCAACCTGAATTCTGCAAACTGTGTTGCAGACTCAGGTGATGCAGCCCTGCAATTAGGGACAATTTGTCTTTAATATGTGACTCATTCATATGAGCGAAATAGGCAATAGGCCACGTTGATATGATCCTCTCGGCGTAAACTGCACTGAAAGGCATAGATGATCAACACAATCAGCTGTTTGTCTCGTAAAGAGCTTTGGGGAAAGTGTGTTCAAAATACAAGACAAACCAAGTGCATTTAACTAAAAGAAGAAGCTGGCAATGTCAAATATGCAGCAGATGACACTTTAGACAAGACCACAAATATGCATAGGGAGTGGTTCCATACGTTAGGACTCTGTACCCTTGATCGCTGGTTCAAACCCTATAGCAGCAAAGTAATGCCACCATTGGGCCCCTGAGTAAGACCCTGAACACCAAGATCCAGGGGCACTGCATGCTGGCTGACCCTGTGCTGTGAGCGCCAAGCATGCTGTCACCTCTATATGTGTCTGTGTTAAAGAACTTTACAGTCATACATGTTGTATAAAGTGAAACAAAAACAAGTGAACCTACTGAATGCAACAGAATGTTTGCCTGAAAGTGTGTGTCTGTGTGTGTGTGTGTGTGTGTGTGTATGTGTGTGTGTGAGCATCCCTGTGTGGGTGTGAGCTCCTGAAGATGGCATGAAATGAAAGGCATAGATACACTGGCGCTCCGAGCAAGCCGAGGTTGAAACAGAGTGGCGATCAAAAGCTCCGTTTGCTTTCAGAGCCTGAAAATCCATCCAATGGGAAGGGAGGAGGGAGAGAGAGGGCTCTGGAAGCTTTCCAGCCAGCTTGCTACAGCATGGACAAACTCACCGGCGTTGCTCCAGACTGTAGCCACCAGATAGTGAGGCGGCTGGAGGGCTTGAGGCTAGCGAAGCGGCGGAGCACTGGTTCATGCTCGCAAAGATCGCTACAGGTCACCGGCAGCCGCACGCACAGCCACGGCGCATGGAAGCTTGGCAGGAGAAAATCACTGGGAGCATAAGCACTCAGGGATTTCTTGTTGGGCTTTTGTTCTACTGAAGTTGTATGACTCCAGCGTGCAGTTTGGAAGTCGGCAGCGAGGATAGCTCTGAGGGATGTAAAATGAGGCAGAGCAAAATGTTCCTCCTCTTCTCGCCTTGTGGATTGGAAACATGGTTATTCATGAGGCTGAGCTAGCGGAGCTTCCAGGTCAAGGAAAGTGCAGGGTACCGGAACTCAGCTTCTTGCTGGGCAGTCTGTCTGAAATCAATCAAGTGACCTGTCATATAGTCAACCTGATTATGGCCACAGTGGGATGATGATGGTGCTACTCCTCAGGTACACTCTGCATCAGCACAGTGACAGCTGGCTGCACCTGGTTCATGTGTGCACATATCATGTATTTGGGCTTTAAAGAAAGAGGTCTTTTTAAAAAGTAGACCATCGGTCTTTGTCTTTTTGCCCTTAATCCTTTGTTGTTTTATGTTAAAATTAAAATCAAATAATTTTATATTGATTTGTAATTATCTGGAAATAATTATAATAATAAAAACTAGTAAAACAGCATTTATAATCTATGGAAGTCAATAAATAAGCAGCAATTCTACCGTAAAGCCATAATATAAGAACATAATGAAAACACTGAGATATGATTCAGTGACTGAGTTTATCATGAGACATATCTAGGCTGAAATTTATCCTATGTAATGACACTCATCTAATGCTACTGGACTTTCCTTGAAAATATCTATACTGCAAATGATACAGTCCCTCTATTTCCAGAAACCTCTGAGCCGTGGTACTTATTTTGGGAAGCAGAGGGAACAAGGTAGGTAACATCGCAGAAACATAACAGTCCCATTAACTAAATATTTGAAAACAATTATCAGTTGCAGTTCACAAGATAATAAAGTATTTTATATTGTTAAACAATTACATTGTTATTATACTGTTTATGCAAACCATTGTGAACAGAGGGAAAATGAACACTAAGAACGTATATATAACCAATAATGCGGTTCAAATGTCTATATTCGCAAATAATGCTTGGTAAACCAATGGGGCTCTTCCTAAATAGCCATGGCAGACTTAGCCAAAGGGTGCACTGTTGTGTCTTCCTTTGTTGACTGGATGGTGTGCACAGGCTACCTGTCACACACTCCCATGTCAGTCCTGTCCTGCTACCCTGGGCCTGACCCGCGGAGCAGGCCATCCTTCCTGCCGCAAAGCTCATCGTATAACCCAGGGGAATGTTGCACCTCACAAATCCCTGGAAGGGGTCGGCCCTCCTCCACACCTTTCCCGTGGGAGCTTGCAAAGCCAGGATAACCTCGAGACCTCAGCTGGTTTCCTGCCAGAAACATTAAAGCTCCACCCCCATCCCCTGATTACCCAGGCATTATTCTCCTTCTCCCTAGTTTGCTATTCTCTCCTTTCTTTTCCTTGCTTATATTCCTTTCTCTTTTTTCAATGCTGATGAAGATTAGATTTTTTCCCCCTCTTTTTTGGCAGAAAGAGCAGCGTTCACATGATCTCCTGTGCTGCAACTATTATCTGCAGATTGCAGAGCTGCCTGTTTCAATTTAGCCTCCCCATTAGCAGCACAAAAAGCTTAATTTGAAAAGTGGAAATCAAACTGTCCCTGCAGGAAGGCTGACTGACATTAATGGTGAGCTGGCTGTTTGGTACAGGGCCGCACTTTGTGTGGCTTTGTTGCTGCCTTCCTTTCTGCGAGGCGCCATGCCTGTCATATTCCTTTAGCTTTTGAAAGGTCGAGTGCTGCCATTTGCTACGTTTAAACTGCCAACACCCTTCTGAAAAAGACAGGATGCTGCAGTCTATGTGGCTTCTCCTCTTCCTAAGTGTGTATTTTTGCATCCCTTTTGCCATTTCCATTTACTTGTTTCTTATTATTTAAATCTCTGACACAGAACAGCACCTCTTTTCTCTAATGAAGGGTATGCAGAGTAAATGATAAGCTTTATAGAACAAGTTTGACATTGATCTGGGCCAATCAAACAGGCTTCTGATGAACATTGATCTGTTGTTTAATGAGGAAAAATGGTTTCTTTGGCTCACACTTGCTACATGTCAGAAAGCTCTTTTATTGTTTATTTCTGATTTTATATAGCTGTAGATCTTACTTCACATATCTGTTTTTGAACAATGTAAAAACAGACAGATGCCATTCAAAATTAGCTGCATTGCAATGCAAAAATCGAGGAGGAGTATAACTTAATAATACTCAATTATATATAGATCAATAATAGACACATACAGACATACAGACAGACAGGAAGGCAGATAGATAGATAGATAGACAGACAGACAGACAGACAGACTTCAGGCCAGAGGTTTGGGCCGACCCTCTGATTTAAAATTTTTTTTTTTATAAACAATACACTACAGATTTTTCAAACTTTTATATAATATATTAGAAATAATATATTAGAATATATTACACACAGATATTACCTCTCCCCTCCCACGACCCAATGGTAGACTCATGGAGGAGCAAAATAAATAAAATGAAAAGGGAACTGTCACGTCGGGCGGCTTCGGGCACACAGAAGTGGGCAGAAGGTGAGATGAAGGGCAGAGAAACGGGCTTATTCGGGGAATCAGGGCAGGAGAACAGAACAGGCAGGCTGGAACACAGGGCAGAAGACGGAGTAGTACGCAGGGACGCTCAACGAATTACACAAATGACTGATCTAGGGAGACGAACACAGACGCCGACTAAATACACACAGGGAAGGCAGTCACGGATTGACAACAGGTGGTTATAATCAGGGTCAGACACGCGGTAACAATGGGGGGCGTGGCACACACGAGGTTCGGACGGGTGGATCATGACAGTTACCTATTGCATTCATCCATCCAACCATTCATCCATCCATTTTCTATACCCGCTTATCCTACTGGGTCGCAGGGGGTACCTATTGCATGATGAGTAGATATCACATTTTCTTATATATGGGAACACCTACAATACCAGTCAGAAGTTTTTGCATACACTATTTTATACATTTGCATGTTACTCACTTAACATACTACAAATACACTCAAAATATTTTGCTAGCAAATAAATAAACAGTATATTCCTCTTTTGAGTACCTTTATTAGCGAGAAAATGTCATATATTTTATTCATCAAAGTAACCTCCTATAGTAGTTATAAGAGCACAGAAAATTCAAGGCATTCTTTCTGCAAGGGACATTAAATACTGCTCTGTTTCATGGAATGAAGCAGTTAACTAGTACATTTTAAGTTAAAGGACAGCCTAGAACTTGACTATGCCATCACTACACAATCAGTTAATAGGATGTCAGATAGGCACTGTTAAATCCTTTTCCATGTTATACAGGAAACTTGTTTTATTTGACTTATATTTTCATTTTTAGTTGTTAATTCCACTTTCTCATGTTTATCAAGAATAAATGGAAATAAACTGAAAAGTGGTAAAAACCTGTGGTGTGCAGAACTTTACTGGTAACATTCATACTTTTATTGCATGTACAGAAAATTGCATCTCATAGTGGGCCATGTATCTCTTTTTCATTGGAAGGACACCCATCAGAGAAATTTTTCTTTCTGTATGGGTACCTCAAGTTTATCTAATTGTTAGGACACCTTATATGTTATTACGTCATATTTTATCCACTGGAGGAAACAACTCCTCACACTCTCACATATGGATGGACACCCTATACAGCAATGCATTACATTATATCCACTGGAAGGGCACCTACTTAGACACTTCACCATGTTTTCTCACTGTTAAGGAGTACCCTGCGTACTGGATTGGATATGTTTTGGGACACTTAATAATGTAAGGGAGGCATACAAGGCACTTCATAATAGCACCTTTTTCCATTGAAAGGGTGCTCATCCGTTTGTTATGATGTTTGAATCACATGACAATAGTGCTGGGCGATAAAACGATCTCGAATTTTTATCGATAAAAAATGAGGACGATCACGATGATACAAAAGCCTTTGCCGCA
Organism: Stomatorhinus ivindoensis; assembly: GCA_019775895.2. NCBI lineage: Eukaryota > Metazoa > Chordata > Actinopteri > Osteoglossiformes > Mormyridae > Stomatorhinus > Stomatorhinus ivindoensis. The sequence continues at coordinate 10,798,887 of JABFEB020000033.1, read as the reverse complement.
GGTACGTATTTCTGCATCACCTTACGCTTTTGATTACGGATTCTTTCTGTGGTCATGATGAGCCACAGATGACTGCTTAGCAGAGGTGTGAGTGCCATGAAACTAGATAGAAAACTGGAGGTTTGGAGCGCAAAGGAAAATGGCTCTTAGAAGCTTTCTTTTGAACTGCAATCAGATATTTACGGAATGCACCCGGCTGATGAAGTAATTCATTTTTTCTACTTTAATAAAACAGCTGTCATTATGATTCATACCCTTAGCATGTCATTGAATATCTCTATATTCCTATAATAGAATGACTACAAAAGAAAGCAGTGTGCGTTGGGCAAGTGGGCAATTGATGAGATGATAAGAGTTTGTTGCTGAGATTGAAACACTTACTCAGCAGCAAGGTTGGTCAAGTTTATTATATTACATTTAAATTAAAACTGTATATTATTATTACAGCTTCAATTGTCCCAAAGCAGAAAAATCACTACAGTGATTGACTGACAAATCCAGAGTGGCGCAGCTAGTCTAGGGACGTAAACCCAAGTTTTTCTTAGGAGCCTGTTCCAACCTGGAAATTGTACATCAGAATCAGTTTTATTGCCAAAGTAATGTGACATTTACAAGGAATTTGACCTAACATTTTGTTCCAATACAATCAAGATAATAAGTACTAAAAATGTATACACATGTGAGCACAAAAGAAAGTACTAGGATAA
>JABFEB020000033.1:10734470-10753180 GCA_019775895.2 Stomatorhinus ivindoensis | reverse complement strand
GGTGTCAGTATATCAGTGTATCCTGTATAGATGTCAGTATATCAGTGTATCCTGTATAGGTGTCAGTATATCAGTGTATCCTGTATAGATGTCAGCGTATCAGCATATCCTGTATGAGTATCTATACCAGGGTATCCTATATGGGTATCAGTATATCAGTGTATCCCATATGAGTATGAGTATATCAGGGTATCCTGTATGAATATCAGTATGTCAGTGTATCCAGAATGACAATGAGTATATCTGCAGGGGTGGACCCAAAGGGGTGACAATTCCCACCCCCAACAGAGCCCTTGCCACCCCCAGTGCCACCCCGCTGGAAATGGTAAACATTAAAATTTACCAATGAGGAGATCGGGCAAAGATTTGAGCAGAAAACTGTAATTTCTGAGTGCCCCTGAAGACATCCCGACGCAGCAGTATCCGGTGCCTGCTGCATACTGACATGTCACTGGCTAAAAGCTCTGGCAGTGGTGCGCGTTCCTACACGATCCAAAACACACCCTCTGTATTGATAACAGCAGGAGTTAAGCAGGTATTTATAACATATTACACTGTATTACCTTCCTAATGAGAGGTGGTTGCACACTTGCAGTACATAAAAAATAGCAGCATGAAAGTGTTGTGCATTGTCTGCTCCATGTCTCGTTTAAATTAGGTACGAGCCCTGCTCATTCTGATATAGATCGTCTTTTAGACAGCATCTTTGTACGTATGTATGTTTTAGTGCACATGCTGAATTGCTTGGTCTTTATGATTGGTGTTTATGATTTTGTTAAAATTTTGTTGTGTTTATTCAACAAATATTTACAAACTGATTGTTTATTATGAGTGTGACGAGAAAAATATTTTTTTCCTTCATTTATCATATTTATATGGACCCCTCTAAGAAACCCTTGCTCACCCTTTGCCCCCCCACTTAAATTAAAGTCTGACTCCGCTACTGTATATCAGGGTATCCTGTATGAGTATTAGTACATCAGCGTATCCTGTATGAGTATCAGTACATCAGGGTATCCTGTATGAGTACCAGTACATCAGCGTATCCTGTATGAGTATCAGTACATCAGCGTATCCTGTATGAGTTTTAGTACATCAGCGTATCCTGTATGAGTATCAGTACATCAGGGTATCCTGTATGAGTATCAGTATCAGTACATCAGCGTATCCTGTATGAGTAGCAGTACATCAGGGTATATCAGTGTACCCTGTATAGGTGCCAGTATATCATGTGTAGGTATCAGTATCTCAGTATGTCCTAAATGGATCTCAGAGTTTTAATGTTTCTGGAATAGGTATCACTGTATCAGTTTATCCTGTGCAGGTATCAGTATCTCAGTGTTTCCTGTATAGATTTCAGTATATCCCTATATGGTTTGTTGTCAATATATTACTGTTTCCTATATCTTGATTTCTGTGCTGCCAGGCCAATTTATAGGAAAATTCCTGTCACTTTATAGTCACTACCTAAGACAGAGCTATGGTAGGAAATCTAAAGATTCATAGGCAAGATTTATAAGCAAATTTAAAATGTGATTAAAAAATATATTTCTGATCAATAGGAACAATAAATTAAAGTTTTAAAAAATAACAATGATTCCCAAATTCGATCCTGATGATCTTATATCTGGTTTTTCTGTCATACTAGTTTCACAATTAGTTTACACTTTTCCTTTCCATTTCACTCTTCACTGTCTGCCTTCCTTTACAATCACAAATTAATATTCCGAGAAAAGTTATGCATTTGGTTGCACATAATTTGATTTTCGCCATTAATTAATCCAACAGCTCTGTCACAGCCAATATATAATGAGCTAGACAGAAACTGAAAAGCTAGGATTTGTAAAAATCTGACTTGGGTCTCTCCTATCAGTCCAACAGCAAAATAATGTCTCAAAAGCATTAAATCATAGCGGTAATATAATAATAATTATAATAATAAAGATGATGTTGTACATTTATTCCTGAAATCCATCCATTCATCATCCAAACTCAGTTATCCAGCATGGGGTTCTTGGGCAATCCTGGAGAGTATCCCGTAATCTGCCCTATCTTCCGAGAATTCCCAGGTTCGGATCAATAAAGTACATGTATGTGTCTATGGAGCACCGGGCATGAGGACACCCTTTATATGATTTTGAAATGCAAATATTATTTATGCATTAAATGTCTTAAATTACAGATTGGTCCGACCTATCAACGTGACAACTACCAAACCACCTACTAAAGTGATGGAATAGCAAAAAATAATAAGTTTAGATGCAGAACTTTTCCTTTTATGCTGGTACTCCAAAACACAGAACCTGAGAATAAACATCAGCTGAAGTTTAGAAAAGTATCCTTCATGACTGGCGAGCAGTGCATACGGTTCTCTTAAAGAATAGGATGATGTTCAGGCACCAATAGGCAGCATTTTACGGTAAGCGCTTATCTTAGCTGTAATCGGATTTGTTTTTGTCTCGAAAGCGCTTTGTGTCTCCTCTTACTAAGCACCAACACTTCCCTCTTGTGGTTGCGCCATGTTATTACGTCACAGACATTCATTACTTAGACATTTATCATTTCTGTTATGCTTAGCTTTACAAATGCAGCATAAAATTAACTGAATCATATGTTTCAAATTGCATAAACATCCACCTCTTTATAAATCTGAACAAATGAATATATGTAAAGTAAATACAAAAAGGAAAGAAAAAGATGAGTAGTATTTTAAAGTTCCTTACCTGAATTAAGACATTTTACATTTGTTTTATACAGTAGATGTCCAAAGTGATGTGCAAGTGCTACAAAGAGTACATTATGGGCATAATAAGGAGCCTAAATATGGGCATAACTGCAGCTAGGCTAAGTTACAATGAGTGCCCAGGTACTAGTGTAAATTAGGCTTGGGTCAACAGCTACACAAATGGGGTTGGCGTCATGAGAGAGCTTTCGCAGGCCAAATGAGCCATTGTGCTCGCAAATGCCACCTACAAAGGACATTGTAATTTAAATTATACTGTTTCATTATTCAATTATAATTTTTCAGTTGTGTCTGGTATAATATGGGATCGTACCACGTGATGAATCACCCTCCACTCCAAGCTCAGCAAACTGCATGGGACGCCCTCATCCCCACCCCTCGAAAATCTTGGGTTCGGCCACCAGATTTGTTCTGGTGCCGACACTGCAACACAACAATCTGCCAAAACCAAGCAAGAACCTAATAAGCCTACTATATTTATCATTAGCACCATGGAGATTGGTGTGATTCCTGAAGCGCAGGCCCCTGTGGGCTGATAACCAGGGACAGATGACTGATGCTTTCACTGCCCTGCCTGGGACTGGCTGTTGAGCCCTAACACTATGAGCTCCAACACCCAGTGTAATCCCAGGCATTCCTGCATCCTCCCCTGTTCACCTGTTGCTACCTTCAAGCTATGGTGTCAATCTGGGCCTGACCCTATGAAAACTGTGAATCTGCATCGGCGTCTCCCAATCAGCCTTTCCCACGATCCTGCACTGCGACGGAGTGAGGCTCATTGTGCCGACCCGCGTGTAGGGCGGCGACGGACATCAGTCACACGGGTTTTATAAAGCAGTAGGTTTTCAGTCCGCGTTGAATAAAGATCATGAGGCAAAAAGCTTTGTTTGAATAGGGCAGCCAGGAGTTTCATACTAAAGGCGCGATAGAAGCAGCAACTGAAATCTGCTCTGAATACAAGTGCCTTTATGTTCACTTCATCCCCTTTAATGGGGACAGAACAGAAATGTTGATGATCTGCTCACAATGGGATACATATGAATAGGTTTGTCCTAAATATCTGACTGTGGACATGGAAATCTATCATTTATTATACTTAGATGTCAGTCTCTGGGAGGGGGGTGGGGCTCATTTGTCATTTGTCATTTTTTTATTGTGCCATAACTTTGGGTGTAAATATAAAAGGAAAAAAGTAAAACAAAATCAAGTAATACAATGGCAAAATATTTCACACATCAGTACTGATTAATAAAATAAAATTGAATATTGTACTTTTTTGTACTGTATGCCTCGTGTGTTATTTTGGTTTAAGGTGTCTGCAAAACAAAGTAAATGTAAATTGAATTATAAGGCATTCTCACAATGCATTCTCTTGCATTCTCAAAAAAACAAAGTATATTACTGAGCAGTATTATGTGCAAATACACCTTAATAACAACACTCCAGAAAAACTAGATTACTGTCAATATGTAACATAGTTATAAAAAACATATGGAGCAGGTTTATTATTTAGATTTATCGTCATCATACAATTTATACTTCAAAGCACCATTAATAGCTATCACTGAAAGTCTAAGCTGTAGCGACTGGCCTGAGAGCCAGCAGGCCAGATAATATTTATTTAATATTTCACCTGTCAGCAGCAGCACATCTTGATTGTTTCAGAGGCCTGACAGCACAGCCATGCCATGTGATTGGAAGCTGGCTTTAGCTGCTGATTAGTCAGCTAATGAGAGGCCGAAATAGGCCTGACTCCTTCCCTCAGCTGTGCCTGTCACTTCATGATCGCTTCTGGGGGGTGGTGAGTTTGCATGTGTGTGATGTTCCCAATTTCCCAGGTCACGATGGACAGAGCGATGAATGGACACTGAGAAGGAGGTTAACGAGGCCAGTTAAGAACAGGATCCATGATGCGTGGTTAGCTATGATGCCACAGGGGCCAATGAAGGCCGTCAGTGCTAGGCCACACACAGCGGGTGAGAGAGACGTGTCACTGGATGGATGGACGGGGCAGAGACACCTGTCACATGGTGGCAGGACTTCAGGATGTGGCTAGTAGTGAAGTGTGAGAGAAAAAGACCGAAACCCTTCAATGGAGAGCAAAGGGGCAGAAAACATCCGGGGAACAATGGCCTGGACTGAGTACCTTCTGATACTCCTAAGCAAAGAAGAGAGCAATGAAGAGACTGACATGGCTGTGTGTGAAATTAAACCACCCATTAAAGCAGCCAGCTGGAGGGTAAAACTGATGGCTGATAATGGTTTATTTGACTGCTTATTGTGCTTAATATGTAACTGTACTACCCATGATATCTCATGTGATATCAATAAATTATCTATCCATCCATCCGTCTGTCTGTCCGTCCATCCGTCCATCCATCCAATCTAAACTTTTCACCTTTAGAGTAACAGAACGACAGCCTTATTTCTGTGATGTGGCACTGGATCTGAAAGTGTTGTATGGTGTTAACAATGCCAGAGGACATAATCTTCCCTCAGGCAATTCCTTGCACTTGGATTGTCCTGAGTGAGCCAGGCCCAGATCTGCCACCAGCCTCAGGCCTGTGGCATCTACATTCAGCTCATTGTGTGTAAGTAGTAAAAAGTATTCAGGGAAGTTAACAATACAAAGTCATAACCACAATGGTATCACTTAGCTAGCAGAGTGTCTCCTCATTCCAAAAGTCAACAGTATTTCATACTCAAAGTGTGCTGGATTGGTGGTTAAAGCCAAGTCCAGAATATGCCGCATGTATCTAGGATAACCATGATTGCAAAGGCTCACAGAAATGCTGGTGAGAGAGAGCTTTCCTGAAAGATTTGGGGGAACAGAGTGGAAAGAAAATTCCTGGATGTCTCAGTAAATCCAATAACAGCTGGTGTTTAGTATCTAGACTCTTTGCTGTATTAATTGCAGCAAAACAAGCATCTTCAATAGTGTCCCAAAATGTATTATTTTAATTTTATTGCTAGTAATGACCACCACAAGGATTGTGTACTAAAAGTTTTCATGAAAAATGTGGAAGGATTGTGCTTTTAGTTTCTCTTTTCTGGTATTCAAGGGATCTGTGTCATTTTTGCACTACGGCCTCATTATCGGAATAAGAGTGTATATGCAATCAGGTGACAAACTGGCCCGGCTGAGCCCAACACTGAACTGGCCCAGCTCCCCTACTGCAAACAAGATTCAGCCGGCTTTCTGCAATTACCTGTGACACTGGGTTGCCTTTCATGCTGTCTGCAGAAGTGGTGGGAGTATAGGAGTCTTAAGGACAGGCATTGGGGTAAGTTTCACAAACAGGTTTGTGTCATTTGCACCACTAGGTGTGGGTTTGGCCCTGTGCTGGCCAACAGAACAGGAGCCTCTGAGAAGATGTAGGGGGGTTCATGTGTTCCTCCACCTGTTATCTTTGCGAATAACTGGTAGACTGAGCGAACCAGCAGGGTCACTGGCTGTGTGCTCTCACCTGCGTTCTCCTGCTTTTTATTTATATGTAAGCCTAGCATGAGGCTTGTTTAGTGAATAGTTGTCCATCCACCTTCCACATGCATGTTTGCCCTGGATAGGCACAAGGCAGGAGAACTTCTGGATGACTGGCCAGTCCATTCCCTGCTAGCACTTTTTTGTTCTAGCAACTTTTACCAAACATTACAATTAAGGTAAGGAAATGTTCAAAGTGTCCAATGTCCAGTGTAATAGTCATAAAGATTCCCACTTTGGCATTGCCCATTACCCAGGGATTAGATAAGAAGTAAAATTATAGATAAGGTACCATTTCACTTAGATCTCCTAGGCAGTTTGATTGTGTTGATAAGCAGAGAAATCTAGGTAGATAGTACAGTATAACTATCTGCTGCTGTTTACCAACTTGTTTAATCTACCCTGTGCTAGATACTGCACTATATATCACTGGTTTCTTCTAGGCACTAAATGACATGCCATGCTAAGTCCACCCCACATGTCCTGATGCCTCCTTATAAAAATAATACCAGTTTCAAAAAAGCATGAGATGCGCATGAGCACAAGTGAGTACATCTGTCCTGTTAAGCAAACTCACTAACTGAAGCACTAAAGTATTATGATATACACTGATCAGACATAATATTAAAACCACCTGCCTAATATTAGGTAGGTCCCCCTTGTGCTACCAAAACAGCTCTGACCCGTCAAGGCATGGACTCCACAAGACCTCTGAAGGTATGCTGTGGTATCTGACACCAAGACGTTAGCAGCAGATTTTTTAAGACGTGTTTGTCCAGCATATCCCACAAATGCTCTTTTGGAGTGAGATCTGGGGAATTTGGAGGCCGTGATCTTCTGTGGGATGAGACTAGATGGGCTAACCTTCGATTCCCATACGCATTAGTGAGCCTTGGCTGCTCATGACCCTGTCACTGATACACCGGTTGGCCTTCCTTTAACCACTTTTGGTAGGTACTGACCACTGCATGCTGGGAATACCACGTAAGACCTACCATTTTGGAGATGCTCTGACCCAGTCATCTAACCATCACAATTTGACCATTGTCAAAGTCACTCAGATCCTAATGCTTGCCTATTTTCATGTATCCAACAAATCAATTTCAAGAAATTACTGCTTACAGTCACTGGCCACTTTATTAGGTAGACCGTGTTAGTACTGGGATGGACCCGTTTTCCCTTCAGAACTGTCTTAATTTTTCATGGCATAAATTCAACAAGGTGCTTGGAACATTCCTCAGAGACTTTGATCAATGTTTACATGACAGCATCATGCAGTGGCTACACATTTGTCACCTGTATATTCATTATGTGAATCTCCCACTCCACTATGTCCCACTGATGATTGAGATCTGGTGACTGTGGAGATTATATGAGCTTTGTGATATGGTGCATTTTCCTGCTAGAGGTATCCATTAGAAACTTGGTACACTATGGTCATTAAGGGATGGCCTTGGTCAGCAACAAATTTCATGTAGGCTGTAGCATTAAAACAATGCTCAATTGGTACTAAGGGGCTCAAAGTTTGCCAAGAAAATATCCCCCACACTATTCACCACTAGCAGCAGCCAGAATTGTTGACACAAGGGAGGATGGATCCATGCTTTTATATTGTTATGCCAGATTCTGATCCTACCATCTGAATGTTGCAGCAGATATTGACTCATCTGACCAGACAACATTATTCCAATCTTGTTTGGAAAGGGGTACGCGTCTTAATCCGTACAAGCTTTAGCACGTCTGTTTGTTTTGTTGTGTTTCAAGTTTTCTGCCAAGTAGTGGGTAGATTTTTCTCTATCAACCTGTTTGATGTCTGAATTGGTAGAGTTGAATGCATCTTGACCTATACAAGATTTATCAGGAACGGTCAAATTCCAAGATTTCAGTCCAGGTACAAGTAAAAAACAATGTGACAGACCCATTTGATGTCCCAGTTGGTCAAGTAAAGTGGCATTCGAGTTCCAAGGTTCTAAGGTACTTCAACTAGTAGTTCAACACGTGTATCTAATAAGCAGCCAGTGAGTGTATTATGACACCTTTGACTGGTGCCATTGTAACAAGATAATCAATATTCTTGTCAGTGGTTTTAATGTTATTGCTAATGATTGTACTGTTTTATTGAACGTTTTGGAAATGCTGTGCTCCCTACATATCAGAGTATCCGTGCCAAAACCAGTAAACATGCATTTCTCATTATTTCCTGTTGGCTAATGTGCTTAAAATACCACTTCTAAATCTCATTAATTACATGAAAAGACAAGGTATTACTCATAGCTTTCCCAAGAAGAGGTGCCAGTCTAAAAATGTAAAGACCATTTTGTAAGATGGAAAACCACTAACTCAGCAATTAATGAAATGTGAAGTATTAGCTCTTACTCACAGCAAGTAAAATGAGAAAGCTGTAAGTGTATCAATTACAGAAAGGAAATTAGCATTATACTAGGTACGATAGCAAACACCATGGTAACACTTTACCTGAGGGGGCACAAGTAACTTAGTAACTCAGTTACTACTCAAGTACAAATCATATACATAAATAAATATATTAACTACATGAATGATTGTTTAATGATAATCAAACATGGTATTAGTATATAACTAACATTTACTGTAGGGTTAACAAATACATTAAGTAAGAGTGTACTACATTGTTCCCCTTCAAGTAAAGCGTTACCAACACTACAACTAAAAGACTTGGATTGTGCTAGAATTCACCTACCTACATAAAATGTGGATCAAGTTATGTGGATACGAAATTCAAAGCCACCAATCAAATTTAAAGCATTAAAGCAATGTATTCAATCAATATTTTGCTCTCTTGAGGAAAATTGCAGCTTTCTGACCCATTTTCTTAAATAATATAGATGTCCTTTATGGTGCATTTTTGTTTGTTAAATAAATGGGTGTATTTAAAGCACCTGAATCTAAATTTTTGTTTATAACTAACCATCCATGTATAGATTTTCTATAAAGCTGTATAGTCTGGAGTGTTACATGTGTTTTGTCTAAGACCCTGACACAAAACAAAGAAGCTGTATGGTTTTTGATTTTGAACTTGTGCCCATATTTTAAAAAAGTTTCTCAGTTATACTACTTTTTAAAATACTGTCCTATGTGGTCAGAAATGTCAGTGATCAGTAAGTGATTCATAGATAAGGAGACATCTGGTTATGAGCATCGAGATGGACCGGAAATCACATATTTGTCTGGCTAATTGATGGTTAATATTTCTCATTGGAAGTGGTTATCTGCGCTGGCACTCCCTCTAAGGCTTTGGCTGGCTCTAGATGCAGCCATGACACTCTATATCGAGTCTCTGATCCCCCAACCCATGCTTCTGCAAAGACAAGCACAGACAGGCACATGTTGGAGGTGCTGACTTCCAGGTCAATCTATAGGCATGTCTATTCATCAGTAGACAATGTCTGCCATGATGGTGCATGCCAGGAATTCGGTCTGGGAATTGAGGTATCTTGCCAGAAGAAAAAGAAAAAAATGGAGGGACTGAAGATCTCCCAGGCTGTTATTGTGATGACACGTTTTCTCTCCCTTTTCAACAGAGCCAAACAGCTAGTATGACTTTTGTAAATTTTGATGGAATATAACCCCCTGCAGTCCTCAGTTCCATGAAACGGAACAAATTAATAAAATAAAAGATCATAAAAGATCATATTCTAATATCTCCGTAGAACATGTGTTAATTTGAATTAATGAAATTAATAATGAGGTTATCTGTAGTGGTTAGCAGATTAAAGATCTTGGGGGATTATCCTACACCAGGAAATGAAGACTTGGTTGAACACCGGTCACAGTTAGTTAAGTTTAAATCTGGATTCTACACACGTCGTTGCCTTTTTCCACCCTGGTCAAAGCCCTCAAGATCTTTTGTAAGGAAACCTTTCTCTTCAGAAGGCAAATTAAGGTCCCCTCGTTTTCTCAGGGGTTTTGCATATGTGCATTGTATCGGTCCTTTTCTTGCAGTTTTCACAAACAGAGATTCCAAAGGAATTTAAGTGCTATTAGACCCACATAATGAAATTGTTAAAAAGTCATGTATGTTCCTTAACACCCTTTAAATTTACTTTTACAGTATCACTTGCACTCATGCATTCTAACATTTACCAGCACACAATCCAATATTTTCCACTTCCTGCCATCTTTAAGGGTTTATTTGACTGTATGGGACACCTGTCCATTGTAGGCCAATGTATGGGCAATTCAAAGAAACCACATATCTCTGAACTGGAAGATGAATGACAGAACATGTAGAGGAAATCCACATAATTCAGGGAGAATGTGTCACCTCCACCCAGACTGAACGCCGGCAAGATCCTCAGCCCTTATCAAAATATTTTTTAAAAATATAAAATTCAAATTAATTCACTAGTATCAGTTGAACTTCCAGTGAATAATTTTTCTGGCATTTTAGGTGGATTTGATCAGGATTGACAGGGTGGAGCTGCGTGGAGCTGTGGAGTTCTGCTTGATGCCAGGCCGTCCCTTCACTGTTACCACTGATCCTGCGGTAGACATTCATTTCCCACATTTGCCGAGGGTCGAGCAAAGTAGCATTACTGTAATGCCACTTCATTCTGCCTCTAGACCTAAAGGAATCTTTCCCATAAGACACCTGTGTTTTTCTCTTATTCCCCATCGTTCTGCTTGTTTCATGTGAATTGTTGTGGATTCAAACCCTAAATTTCCCTGGCAACAAACCAGCTGTCCTCTGATGGGGTTTAATTCTAAATAAGACATACAAATGCCACCCCCCCCCCCCCCATGGGCTCTGATACTCGTTTGTTGAGTATGTAAGTGTCATAATCAGAGGTGAGCATGCAGTGAGCGTGTTTTCTTGTATTGAGTGAGAGCTGCTAATCCCCTAATAATATCCCTCCCATGAAGCTCCCTGACACCAACGCAGCTGCATCTACAGACAGTGTAGGTAGGGGGATGTGCCTCTTAATGTCTGGGGGTCTCTTTCATCCAGCCACCCCTGATGGAATATAGATTGTAGTTCCAGTTTCTTTGAATGGATTAGATCACCTGAACAATGGAATAATAATTGGAACAAATTACAGAAAAAAACATTTAAAAATAATATGTATGCTATGCATTCCAAGCAACTTTTAAATAGGTCTAACTGTTAATATTACAAACAAATTGCAGCAGTATTACAGAGTAATTGCATGTATGAATGTATTGTGCATGTGTAACTTCCATAATTCATTATGTGTTAAACTTCAGCGAACACAGACTAAATTCACCTGTTGCATGATGGCAATTTATTGTTTGCTTTCAGTATTATAATCAAACTGATTTCTCTCTTTTCCATCAAATATTTAAGATTTTTTGTTAATTTTTAATTTAAAAAATAATGATAATCAAGTTCTTTAAGCAAATATGTATTAATATAAGCAATAAGTAAGTTTTAGATTTTAAATATCAGAAGAAACAAATGCAAAGATATAAACATTTCTTGAATCCCAGATTTATTTTTTCCATCATATAAGGTCATATCAGAACAGAACAATAAAAAACTATACTGATTCTTTAATGCCTTGCATATTTAATTATATACTTGGGGACATTCACACTTCGTCCCAGATCTGTCTCCCCAGGATGATACCTCCGGAGACCCTGAGGAGCCCTCTAGCACACAAGCACTCTTCTTCTCCTCTCTGAGGAACAGGAGTGGCCGCTCGAGAAGGCAGGAGCCGCAGACAAAAAGACCTCCTCTCTGGTGAAGTTGGCTTTTCCCGGTCGGCTCAGCCTGGGTACAACGGGCCGTGCTCCTGGGATGGCGTGCTGCCAGTGCACGTTCAGCCTCTTCAGGCGCACCTGTTCCGGAGATGGCCTCTCTTCATGTGCGCATTGAGTCCCTCCCCGCCATTATGGAGAGGCAGAGGAGCAGGGAAAAGGCTATCTGAAGAAAGCCCCTTCTAAAGGGCCCCATTGCACATAGGACAGATGTAGGAAGAGCAAGGGCTCCTCAAATGGCTTTGCTGATGGTGCCCCTTGTATCCCAAGACATCCCTTTCAGGGTCCATCTAAGTGGGCCTGTCCATAGCAACCTTGGAGGTGGCCTGCCTTTTGTCCCCCACTGATCGTCCCCTCCTCCCCCCGACCCAAACCTACCCAAACCCACCCAGGATAAAATTTCTGCTCCAGTGGCCCTAAACAAGGCCACCATTAACTGCACGCCTGTGTGGAGAGCACAGAGGACAATGGCACCAACACAGTGTCCCAGCCCTCAGACAAGACTGGAAACAAATGTTACAGGGATTTCGCAGAATAGAATCATCCGGACGGTGTCACTGAATACATTTACCTACCTCAGAGCCCATTCAGGGCCGCCTTTTTGTTTTATATCGGGGAAAAAAGCCGCTGCAATGGGGGGAACAAGCATGGGGGCAAATAGCTGGTCTCCACAGAGACGATCTCAACAGAAAATATGGGAACTTCTCAAAGGTGATGCCACAGGGCTTTGCTCTTCAGAGATGAGGAGCTTCTTGGTTGTTTTTGTTTTTTTAAATAAACAAAGACTTGGTTGTGCTTTTGTTAGATCTGCCCTCCACTAATTTGCACTTCATACTAATTAGGGACTTTGGAGAGTAGTTCAAACTAAAATATATACTCTTTTGGGTTTCTGAAGTTTGTTTAAAGAACTAAGGGCTGTATATAAGGACCAAAGTTAACTAAATTTGACAGATTCAAGCAAAACAAGAAACAACAAGCTGGAGGTAGAGATGGGATCAGTCTCTGCTCTGTCAGTTACACCAATGTTACAGGGAAACTGTAAAAATAATCCAGTGAGGTTTATTATATATTATACAATAATTATACAATTATATATTAAATACCATAGACAGGGAGGTATTCATTCTAAATATGTTTCATGAAAAAAGATTATACCCCTTTTTAAATGTCCATCCTACAAAAAATGAGATACTTCTCGACCTGTGGTCTTTAATAGACTTGCAGTAGTACTCTGATACCGCTGCTTGCATTCGAGCCCTGATAAGGCTGATCTGTGCTTATCCATTGGGCCGCAAGAAATCAGCTCTGTCTGAGCTCTTATCTCCAGCTTCAGGTCATCGTCTCCGACGGCACATTACATACATCAATGTCTCTCTTCACGTCCGTCTCTGTGGATGAGTGACGGGCCTGCAGGAATGTGACATTTGTGGGATGTGAGAAATAGACTGCAGAGCGTGGGGGGGTTTGCACCACAAGATCATTCAGAGCAAAAGGATAAAGCGTGTTTCTAAATGAGCAGCTTTAATTACAGACACCTGCAGGCTATTAATCCAGCAGAAAACTGAAAAACACCATATGATTCTCACACAAAGGCCTCAAGTGAACATCATTAGATAGTTTTATTTTATGGTATTACCAAGTGAATTGTAGATTTATATAAACGGTTAAATTCTCTAATCCAGTTCTTTGGGCAAGCTATCCAAATAATTACTATATGAATAACAGAAATGGTAGCTGGCTAAAATATGCTGATATCAAATATTTTTGTGGTGTCTGGTAACATTTAACATCTTAATCTAGATGGCTTAGTTTTCCAAAAATAGCATTAATTATTTTCTTAGAAAAATAATATCTGTGTACACACATACATACATACAGCATACACATAATTCTCAAATGTGACCAGAATGCATGAACGTGAGGGGTCATAAAACCTAAAAATATATAGTTTATTCTAGAAAATTAAGAAAGCCCTCAAAAGACCTCCATGCATTGAGTGGCACACAGGAATACTGGCCAGAGGCTGGCACCCTCTAATATGTTCCTGAGACCCCACCCATTCATTTATGTCCATTGTAGTGGACATTTTATTTTTGCATCTTTTCACTGATGTCAGGAAATGTAAGTATTCCTGTTGTACACTAAAGAGAACATGCTGTGAAATAAAAAATAAAAATAAATTTGAAAAAATCTAAATTGCAAGATGTCTTATTTCCTCCAAAGACAAATAACCTACAATTGAAGGACACTTTTAACTTGTGTCTCAGGAGGGTATAGATGGTAACCCTGAAAAAAACAGAACGCCTAGTTTCTTGGATGTCAAAATTTGAGCTGCAATGAGAGGGTCATTCTCCATCTGGACTAGCAAATCATGTCACAAAAAACATTGTTAAAATATTAGGCACAGCTTCAAGAGTCATCATGTACATTCACATTGTTAATCCCTCATGATTGCTTTGATTTTTGTATTTTTAAATCAAATTTTGCAACCAAATTCCAGCATTTTCACTGCCAGTTTTAATATAAAACAACATTTTTAAAAGGCCTACCTTATGAAACTGTATAAAAGAGTTTCATTTTACTATATACATCATTAAAGCAATATGCAATTCATGTAAAAAAAACATTTGGCGCATAGATTTTGGTCATTAACATTATTGGGACACATAACATAGTATGTCCTACTCTATTAAACTGATTCTTTGGGTCAAGAGTCACCACAGAGGAAGCATCTCGATACATTACTCACGTTTGTGGTGATTCTGCCAGTAAAACTACAGTACAGCACATACAATTATGTACAGTACATAATACTTGACAATGACAATAACTATGTCATTGTTTTATGAAGTTACTAAAGTATGTATTTTTATCGTTATGCAGGCTATACCATCTAAGTTTGCGCAAGTACACACAACAAAAATATCTGAAGCAAACACATTTCTCAGAACATATGCCTTTTGTTAAGCGATGCATGACTAGGTGTGTGTGTGTGTGTGTGTCTGTGTGTATAGTGGCAAATGGCAGGAATATTTAATATTCAGTGGAGATAACTGTATCTTTAAAACTAAGAAGTTGCAAATCAAAGTAACTGTAACATTACCTTGTTTGGGCCCATTTGAAAATAGTTTTCAGCTTTTTAAAATGGCAGAATGTTTCCTTGTTTCCTTATTAAAATAGTCCCAGGAAGCATCCAGGTTACAAATTGGGTTATTTACTAATTAGATTTTGTAACAAATGTTTTTTTTTTTTTAACAATAGAGAGACTACAATGTAAAGTGCGGAGGCAGAGCAAGCGTGGGCCAGACATGTCCGCCTACCGATGACAAAGCAGAGAGCCTTGGACAGGGATGCTCTGCCACAGACATTCTGTCCGGCTGAATAGCCCTTGTGTCACTTATAATGAATTGGGCCCTTCGTGAGGCTACCTGCGTGGGATATGAATGTGTCCCAAGCTGACTTTGGATGCCCTTTTGGGGTTTTCTCTGGGTTGTTTGTCCCCCGCCCCTGGTTCCCTGTCCCCTCCTAAGTGGGCTGCAGGTAGCCTGGGAAGCTGGCGGCCTGCCCGGGGACTTTTAGAGACAGCTCATGAATTAGCCCTTATTAGGCGGCTGCCTGACATCCAGGGCAGCTTGTCAGAGGTGCGGCCCCGCCGACAATGCTGGCCCTTAACGAGTAGAGCGGCGGCCAAAAGACACACCAGCAAGAGAGCAATTTGTGGGAAAGCGAATTGACCCCTCTGTCTCGACTTCATGCTCGCCAGCACGGGGAAGCAGGGTGGGGTTGGGGGGTGACAGCTGGGCCCAGGAGCATCCCCCATGCCACAGCTGTCACACCGTGGATGCTAAGCAGAGCCGCTCAGGTGCTGCAGCCAGCACCTGCTTGCCGTCTTCTCTAAATGACGCGAGGCGCTCGTTTGGAGACAGATCACATGCTTTGTTTCAGCCAGGATCTGCTGTATGGACAGGCTTCTTCCACCATGTTTGTCCTCTAGCTCCATGGTGGGATGCAGACACAATGACATCTTCAGCTAATCTACCCATATTAAGTTTCCATGGGCGCGGGTGTCATAGATTCGTGGCATGTAGTCAGGTGAACCAGCAAGCCAGACAACCTGGGCCCTACCCTTCACTGGGGGCCTGAATGAGTGACTTCAATGCTGCTCTCAGTTCCATCTCAGACGCTGCTTTAGTGGCCAGCAGAATTTCACTTGCTGGAAACAATCTTCCTTTTTCCACCGCTGCATATTTTGATTTTAAAAACTATAAAAAGTAGCGATACAGCCCATCCTGAGGGCAACCTGAGGCTCAGTGAGCTAAGCTTGTGTGTCTCTAATCACGAGGTCGCCAGTTCAAACCCAGCCTTAGTACATCTGCAGGTCCTTAAGCAAGGCCCTTAACCCCCAGGGCCATAATGACACATGCTGCATACTCACTCTCTTGCATTTAAATCAGGCAAGGAGTACAAGGCTTCTTAATTTATCCAGGACACTTGCAATCCCAAAAACTCAGGCTCCTCACTCAGTCGCTCGATGGCCCCAATCAGAGCCTCGATTAAGCTCGCGAAGATCACAGCATCGTCAGTCAAGATCAGTAAATCTCTCTTCACCTCAGAGAGTGACACCACTGAAATGCAGAGTATACAAAGCCCCCCCCAACAGCAGAGAAAGATGGTCATCTTCGCCTGAGACAACACATTCCATGCACCTACATGGATAGGCCGCCGTAAACTGGGACCCAAGTGCTGCCATGCAGCAGACGACACCTCAGCACCACACCAGCCTTGATCCCCAACAGGCCTGACCCTAATAGCTCTCCGATGGTTTACAGTCTTCTGGGGATGAGGCTCCCCTTCATAATGCTTGCAGCCTTCCTGTGGGTGACTCCTGCAGAGAGCAGAAGGGTATATACCATGGTATAGCGTCCATACAGTATGACAGTATGAAAAATAATATACTGTACTGCTCAAGCCTAATCAAAACCCAAAAACAGTTACCAAATTGTGGGAGAAACTGGAAGATGTGTGGAACAAAATCAAATCAGGGCAGAATGAGAAATTGTCCTGTGGGCACTGATATACTAATCATAGAAAGCAAGGGCCTCTACACTTCCAAATAATTTCTGAAAGTTGTAACCATAAAAAAATGGACAGTCTTCATTTGTAGGCTTCTTCTACAAAAAAAAAATTAACTGTTCTCTAATTTTGTTCGCCAGCCTTCTTCAAATGTTCTTTAAACCATTTCTCTGTGAGGTGACATAGCTTTCTCCGATGGCCACCCATGTCCATACACACAAAGGCCTTTATCAGTGTTTGCCTTGAAGGCCCAGTGGTCCTGTCCAGCTCTGACCTGGGCTGTGAGGGAGTCTGATTGCTTGATAAGGTGGGAGGAATGTGGCAGTGTCTGGGCATCCTCCTGCACTCCATCATCGTCTTCTCTCAAAACCATTCTACCAGACAACAGGTGCCATTAATAAAGTCCATCACTGATGAGAATGTTACCATCACCTGTAACACCCCTCCACCCCACCCTGCCTGTGACCATCTAAGGCTTTGACAAAATGTTCACCCATACAGACTACCTGTGGAAATTAAGCTTGACCCCTTTGGATGGAAGATTCACCTTTAAATCCAGCTTTCAGTCCTTGGATATGTCATGATGATGTTTGTGAAAGTGCAGAAGCATTGGGCAAGTGTGGCTTTATTCATAACTCCCCAGTTTGGCACTTGTGTTTTGGAGCTCATCCTGGTGAATTAGTGAGTTGCCTTCTTCAAGTTTGAGTCAGGGGACAGGATCTAACTGTCATCTGTGCTTATGCACCAAGCATCAACTCAGTCTTCTTGGAGACCTGGCGTGGGTTGATGGAAGGCTCCCTTTCTGAGTACTTCATTATCCTACTGTGCAGTTTAATGCACATATCTGTAATGACAGTAAAATCTAGAAGGGTAAGATTAGCCTATTTGATCTGAACCCAAGCAATGCTTTATTATTGGACTTTTGTACTAGGCACAGTTTGCCAATAATTGACTTTGTGTTCTAGTATAAGTGTGTTCATGAGGGCACCTGGCACCAGAACACCGTCAGCCATAGCTTGATAATCATTTTTTAGGCACATGAACAGATCTGCAGCTGTATGTTGAAAAGTGGAGATTGCTGAGGTAGCTGTACGAAGCTGTGACCGTAAGGTCGATGCTGTCTGTCGTGGTGGTAACCCTGAAGTCGGTGGTGGATACCAGCAGTAAAGCGAGCTGTCAGTCTTAATGCGGGGGCCTTCTAAGTTTGGTTTGCTTGTAGGACTCTCGAGGCAACTGACAGGTACCAGCAGGCCAAGTGAAGTGCAGCTTTTGCAAAAGCTCTGGTGGGAGGGAGGTAACCTAATGGAAAAGATACACTTCTGTGACCCCCAAATACCAATGCCATGCCTTCCATGGTGGAAGAGGAATCAGAGGAAGTGTCAAAGCACTTGTCCTTAACTAGGGCTGAGGTCACTGAGTTAGTCAAATACTTGTCAGTGGCAGAACTTCAGGAGTGAATGAGATTTCCCCTGAGTTCCTGAAGGCTGCTTATATGTTATGTTAGGCTGTCTTAGTTGACGAGTCGCTTCAACATTGCATTGAAGTTGGAATCAGTGCCTCTGGATAGGCAGAGAGCGGTCATAAGAACATAAGAACATAAGAACTATACAAACGAGAGGAGGCCATTCGGCCCATCAAGCTCGCTTGGGAAGAACT
>JABFEB020000033.1:10710578-10734370 GCA_019775895.2 Stomatorhinus ivindoensis | reverse complement strand
TTTCCGGCTGAGGACCATGGTCTCGGATTTGGAGGTGCTGATTTTCATCCCAGCCGCTTCACACTCGGCTGTGAACTGCTCCAGTGAGAGCTGAAGGTCACAGTCTGATGAAGCCAACAGAACCACATCATCCATCCAGAGCTTTGAGAAACTCCAGGTGGATCTCATCCACCCCCGCGGCCCGGCCACCAAGGAGCTTTATAACCACCTCAGCGACCTCCGCCCCAGAGATAGGTGAGTCCACCCCCAAGTCCCCAGACTCTGCTATCTCATTGGAAGGCGTGTCGGTGGGATTGAGGAAGTCTTCGAAGTATTCCTTCCCCCGACCCACAACGTCCCAAGCTAAGGTCAGCAGTACCTCATCCCCACCATAAACAGTTTTAAGGTGGTGATCGGTTGACAGCTCCGCCCCTCTCTTCACCCGAGTGTCCAATACATGCGGCCACAAGTCCGATGACACAACCACAAAGTCGATCATCGAACTGCGGCCTAGGGTGTCCTGATGCCAAGTGCACATATGGACACCCTTATGCTTGAACATGGTGTTCATTATGGACAATCCATGACGAGCACAGAAGTCCAATAACAAAACACCACTCGGGTTCAGATCGGAGGGGCCGTTCCTCCCAATCACGCCCCTCCAGGTCTCACTGTTATTGCCCACATGAGCATTGAAGTCCCCCAGTAGAACACAGGAGTCTCCAGGAGGGTGGGTATTCTGAACTGCCATTTGGTGCTTAAGCACAAACAACAGTCAGGACCTGTCCTCCCACACGAAGGCGAAGGGAGGCTACCCTCTCGTCCACCGCGGTAAACCCCAATGTACAGGTGCCCAGCCAGGGGACAATAAGTATACCCACCCCTACTCGGCACCTCTCCCCATGAGCAATTCCAGAGTGGAAGAGGGTCCAACTCCCTTCAAGGAGACTGGTTCCAGAGCCCAAGGCATATGTCGAGGTGAGCCTGACTGTATCTAGTCGGAACCTCACTCACCAGCTCAGGCTCCTTCCCCACCAGATAGGTGACATTCCATGTCCCTAGAGCTACCGTCTGTAGCCAGGGATCGGACTGCCAAGGTCCCCGCCTTCGGCTACCGCCCAGCTCACAATGCACCGACCCCTTTGCCCCCCCCTACAGGTAGTGAGCCCATTGGAGGGGTCACACTAAGTTAATATACTTAAATGTATTTCTCATTAATTTCTATTTAGTAGTTGTGGGATTTGACATGGTTTTAAACCCAGCCAGTGAAGCAGTGCCTCTCCTAGTCTTTACAATTATGCACATTGTTGTGCGTTCTCTACACGAAGATGACTAACATGTTGTACCATTCAGAGTTCAGCCATCAGGCAGGAATAACTCAGTTCCCCAATATTCTTTGTTGGTTTGTAGTAAAAGATTGGTATGCTACGGAAGAGCCAAGAGTTTAAAAAAAACCTGGATTGTAAATACTGTTCTTGATTTTAGCTAATTGGCGCTGGTGAGGTCAGCCACCATCACAGTTGCTCTGACCACTCTGTTGTTTTGTCTACAATCAAATACAATAAAAACATTATTGGATCACAACTCACTCACCATTCGTCATTTTTAGCAACAGACCCATGTTGGCCAAGTGAGACCCCCAGGGAAGAACGATGGATGTGCCCCAAAGTTGTCACCCTGAGGGAAATGAGCTGGCATCAAGAACAGTTTGAGGGCCTGCACATACCGGGCTCCCTTGCCTAGCATCCTGCTAGCTAACATACAGTCTCTGGAGAATAAGCCAGGGTTCCCAAGGGACATACGAGACTGCAACATACTCTTCCTCAGTGAGATGTGGTTGAACCCAGAGGTACTGGACCATACCATCTAACCTGCTGAGTTCTCCTCGGTTCACTGCATGGGCAGAACACCAGAGTCAGGGAAATCAAGAGGAGGCGGTAATGGTAAACAACAGCTGACGTGACGGCACAAGCACTTTCCCTCTCACACGATCCTGCTAACTCAACCTGGTGCTTTTGAGTATAAAATGTTGCTCTTCTACCTTCCTTAGGAATTTACCTTGGTTAAAGTCAGCACCATTTATATTCCACCTCAAGCAGACATGGACTCTGCCTTATGTGAACTACATGAGGCTCTCATCCAACACCAGATCCACCAAGACGCTGTGATCGTTGTAGCAGTGGACTTTAATAGTGGCAACCTCTAATGTGCAGCGTCAAGCTTCCACCAACACATCAGCTCCCCCACCAGGAGCAAAAGGATTCTGGACCACTGCTACACCTTTCCAGAGATGCCTACATGGCATGATCTCTTTCACCATTTGGCAAATCGGACCATGCCGCCATCATACTTATGCCGAAATACAAACAGAGGCTGAAACATGAAGACCCGGTTCAGAGGATGATTGCATGCTGGAGAGACTAATCAATAGACACTCTGCAGGACACTCTAGGTGACACAGACTGGGACATGTTCAGGCACAGCTCTAATGACATCAATGCATTTACAGAAGTGGTTGTGGGATTCATCAGGAAACTGGTGGATGACACAGTCCAGAAAACTACCATTAAAATGTTTCTGAACCAGAAGCCGTGGGTGGATAAAACCAAACAAGACGCAGTGATATTCCTCACAGCTGCCTCCATTGCAGGGCTCGCCAGCAGGAACATGGAGTAATATAAAGCTTCCGCAGAGCAGTGAAGGAGACAGAAACTAGCCACAGCTCTGAGAAAACGAATGTAGGAGCCTGTGGCAGGGGCTGAGAATGATAGCAGACTATGAAATACCACCTTCCAGAACGGAGAAGGCAGATGTGTCTCTGACAGAAGAGCTAAACACTTTTTACACTCACTTTGAGGCTGGCGCCAATGGTACTAATGATGCTAGCAGCACTAATAGGGCTGGCGGGGCTGTTGGCAGCAGTCATTCAGGAAGTGTGTGAGCAGAAAGCGCTGTTACCATTATGGAGCATGAAGTGAGGGGGGCTTTCCAGAAAGTGAACACCAGGAAAGCAGCAGGACCCGATGGCATCTCAGGTAGAGTCCATGGAGCTTGGACTGTCCAGCTAACACCAGGGATCACAGAGATATTCATTCTCTCACTGGCACAGTCAGTAAAAAACGTATTTTTAAAAATCCTTGTTCATGTACTGAAGAAACCCCAACCAGTCTGTCTCAACTGCTACCACCCTGCAGCCTTGACCTCAGTGGTGATGTCGTGCTTTGAAAGGTCAGAAACTTCATCACCCTGGACCCACTACTATTTGCATAACTTCACAATTGTTCCACCAATGATGCCATAACATATCTCCTACATACTGTCCTGAGTCATCTGGATACCGGGAATTGGAATTATGCAAAAATGCTGTTTCTTGATTACATCTCAACATTTAATACCATAATTCCCTCAAACCTCACAAAGAATTTGGAGGATCTGGGCCTCAGTCCATCACCGTGCCACTGGATCTACAACTTTCTGACAAGAGACCACGACCTGTATGAGTGGGCAGACATGTCTCATCCTCTCTCACCCTCAACACTAGAGGCCCCCCAGGGTTGTGTATCGAGCCCCCTGCTGTACTCACTGTCATCTACTACTCTTTGGCCACTTTCATTGGTCAAGTTTGCTGACAACACTGATGTTATGAGCCTAATCTCTGACAATGAGGAGAAGGCCTACCTAGAGGAGATTAAGGCCCAGGAGAACTGGTGCCTGAAGAACAACCTTCTCCCGAACATCAGCAAGACTAAGGAGTTAATTGTGGACTTCTGCAGAAAACAGGAGAGGAGCTACCAACTGGTCATAATCAATGGCCCCAGTGGAGAGAGTGGACAGTTTCTGGTACTTAGGTGTCAGCATTACACAGGATCTGTCCTGGTTCAGTCATACCAACACCCTGGTGAAGAAGGCTCCCCAACGTTTATACCACCTCAGACGTCTCTGGAAATTCAAACTGCCCACAAAGGTAGTTAGAAACCTGTACTCCTGCACTACTGAGAGCATCCTAATGGGGAGCATCTCAGCCTGGTGTGGGAACTGGTACAGGACGGAGAAGCTCTGCAGAGAGTGGGGCGATCAGCTGAGCGTACCATTCGCACCCAGCTCCCTGATCTGCAGTCCATGGACAGCAAGCTGTGCTGGACCACCTCTGCTTGATGTTGCACTGCCTTCTTCTTGCAGCATAAGTTGCACTGCCTTCTCTTTGCATCATAACAGCATATCTGTACGTCATTAAGTTGACATGTGTGACATCTGTAGAACATTTCGCTGTAAATCATATGTGTTTGACAAGTATGTGACAAATAAAATTTGAATTTGAATAATCCCGTGTATATACTACAAATAACGATGTTCATTTTTTGGTTCACTTTTTCTGTGAGAAAGGGAAATGTTACGGCAATTGTGAAATTATACATTTTGGGAAATTAGAGTTTGCCTCCACTGTGTCATCAACCCCGCCCAGTTTTCCCCTCTGCCTCAGCCAGCCAAATTTTATCATTTTGGATCTGAGGAGGTGGAGATGTGGCCCCCCTTGTTTCTTAAAATTAAAATGACATCGTGAGGATAAACCACAAGATTCTGAAAAAGCTAATTGATGTGATTTAATTTTTGGGACAGGAGCTGGCATTTAGGGGACAAGTGGAAAGTGAAAACTAACAAAGGAAACTGTAGGGAGTTTACAGAAGCACTTCTGCACCATGACAATGTTCCTCCACATCAAAGGGAGCCAGCTGAAGTGGTTCAGATATCTGTCTAGGATGCCTCCTGGACGCCTCCACAGGGAGATGCTTCAGGCACGTCCAACCGAACCGGGAGGAGGCTCCGGGGCAGACCCAGGACATGCTGGAGAGATTATATCACCTTAGTATTCCCCTGGAGGAACTGAAGGAGGTGGCCGGGGGAGAGTGGTATGGGTACAGACTGCTGCCTATGCAACCAACACCATAGTATAGTAAACATGCTCATAGCAGCACGTGAGATTGAGTCTGTGCTGTCGTCTGACATCTCCTGGGTGTCACTGACCCCTCTTGGGTGACACATGAGGCAGAGCGGTTCATGTGTGCCAACCAGATTTCTGTGATGATCACTATGAAAAAGAAGGAAGAGGGAATAGAGCCCTGGGGGCAGCTTCCTGTCCTCCAGCTATCATCGGCCGCAGACTGAAGCTGTGAGAAGCTCCCCTTCCATCCCCTACTCTGCTAATTAACAAATAAAGTAACTGTGCTTCTTGCCTGCTTAATCCCAGATCAATGAGCAGCAGTGGATTTTACTTTCCTCTCTCATTCATCAAACAACCAAAGTAGGTCACTTTCATGATGGGGATGGGGGGGTCCAGGCTTCCACAAAGTGCCCAATTTGATTTAATTGCTCTGCTAGGTCTGTAACCAGCGATGCCCCTGTTGACCACTCCTATTAATGCGAGCGGCTTGGAAGCATCTCGGCACTACACCATGCGCTGGGGAGCCCTGCCTCTGTGGCCTCATTAGAGAGATATATAGGGGTGAGCTTCTACTGTAGCGCTAGGCAGACTGAGGCACTTCATCACCAGCGGGGCCAGGTGGGCTCTGCTCAGCTCTGCAGGGTCATTGTCAGCTCATTATCGCCAGTTCATGTAGGGCCAGGGCACGGCTGGTCATGGAAACACCTCCGGGAGAAGCAGGACCCGCCACTGTCATGGCACGTCCCTCTAACATTCTCCCAAAAGAGAGTTTTTGTGTAACAAAGTAGCTTCGTTTAGTTGAGAGGTACATATCTCAGATGCTTCTGCTAAGTGTCTCAGGTCACATGTTTCTTGAGGGCACAAATGAGGTGTGGATTTGGTGCTGGTTCAAGTGGCTGACCAGTAAAGGCTGGAGAGAGACCCTTTAATTTTGCTACGGGCTGTGACTTTTGGGTGTCACAGAGAGTTTGGGAGACATCTGAGACTGCCTGATGTCATGAAGGATATGAATGATGGAAAATGCTATCAAGAACCAACCTTCAGAACATCCCTGTCATTCAGCAATGTAAATGAATAAATGAAAAAGATACATGAAAATGTTATACATAACGAAGAGAAAATATCAAGAATTAGGTCTGATTTAGGATTTAGGATTCTGGTAATTTAAATTAGAGTTCTTCAACACACCTTGAAGTTGTTATCTTTCATGTTCCTGGTCTACAGCTTCAAAGCTTATGGAATGGCTCTGGTCCCCTGATGATAATTAGACACTTTGTGAAACCCCAATTCCCTGCACTCAGTAGGGTTGAGGGGCGATAACAGCTTGTTTTGAGTTTGCTTGCTTCATAACACCTATTCCTGCTCAGAGTCCTGGAGCTGGCAGCGGGGCATGGCCTTGGCAGGACCTCGTTAACTCTGGCTGCTCTAACGAAGCTTCCTGACAGGGTGCCGCTCTTCCAGATGGTCTGTCAAAGTGATGCTGAGTAGTTGTAAATTCCTGGTTTATTCTCAGTGCCCTGGATGCGATGATGCAATATCACCACGCGTTAGCTCTGCCACTACCCTGACATGCTACACGTTGGACATGCAACCCACCACAGCCCAGAGTTTTATAGTGAGTCATCCCTGATGCCAAAAAGACAATTTAATAAAAAAAAGGTCACAACTTTGCTCAAAGGTCAACCGTTTAAGTCTGAAGAGGGGCCTTGGTTTCAGTTGAGAGGATTCAATTTAACTGCTTCTGTAAAAATACTGTTGTTATGTGGAAAAAACACTCCAGCTGACTATGTTGCTTTGGAAATATGTGTGAACTTAAAAGTTTTTTTAAAGCATAGGCAATTTTATGAGAATTGTCTTTCACTCAAATTTGCTAAGGAAACACTTCTAAATATAGCTTTTTCGCTGTGCCTTGGAGCCCCACTCAAAACGGATGCAAAGGATGTTTTCCCTCACTTCAATTTATTGTTTATCTTCAGTTTCTTGCAGAAAAGGCATTCTGTATGAGTGGAGCTGTAAAAAGACATAATAACATTAGGTCTTCATTTTAACATACAGCTCAAATGTTATTATTAACTTACCAAGACATTTATCAGCAGTAATGGAGATGAATTATGCACCATGAAGACATTAATGTCCTAAAAGGAACTTTGACATTATTAAAAGTTCTTGGCTGCAGGCCTTAGTTTCAGATGAGAAAAGGTCAGTTTTTAAAGTTGATTTTTTAGTTAGTCTGGGTGGTTTAGCGGTAGAATCGATGCCCGTAATTGATAGTCGCTATTATGTGTAAAGTCTATTAGTAGCCAAAGGCCGAGTGACTTCAATGGCATCCAAAACACAGCATCCTGCCAGTGACAGGCTGACCCCCACGGCCTCCCTTTCAACCACCCGCCATTGTTAGGCAGCTGAACAAAGCTGATTAAAGGGTGCTGACCCCGCCTCACCAGCAAGGAGTACCAGGTCGGCTCGGACAGTCCGGGTCCCGCCAGAGCCGAGGTCAGAGACCGCCATGACCCCCCAACCCAGGCGTGTTTGGACATGTCTGGAGGCAGAATAGTGTTGCCATAATCCAGCTGATTAGAATATGGATGGATGAAAGGACCCACCTTGGCCACTGCTATGTACACAGAGCAGGGGTCTCAAGGGGCCCCAGACCTCCGCCACAGTACAGACAGTGACATGTAGTGGCTCTGTCCCAGCTTTGCTGCTGCCAAGGCTCCAGGGATCATCTTGGATCGCTGTTTTCATCAATATAAAAGAGGCTGCATTTTCCCCTCGATCTCCAGTCTTCCAGGTAATACTTCTGGCTCTTTATGTATACTGATACTGCATGTGATCAGACTCACAAAATCATTTATTAGGAGAAGAATTATTAGGAGAAATGCTATTAAAACTGTAAAGTATGACTTCAGTCGAGCTGGTTTCAACTGAAAGAGGGAAAATATGAAATATTGTTCTCTTTGTTGTCCCGCAGATGATGCAAACAAATGCAAAATAATTCCAACCATTTATGCTGGTCAAGGTGGCAGGGAGCCCGGAGCCCGGAGCCCGGACCCTGTCCCGGGAAATAGCGACCGGCCTGGAAGGGATGCCAGTTTATCACAGGGCTGAGACACTCAGACACACAGGGCTATTCAGAAACACATACTGTAATTACAATTGCTTGGCCCATGGGAGGGAAGACGTGCGACACGGGGAGAACATGCCAGCTCCGCACACGGAAATCTGATCTTGCTGAACACAGTTCTCTGTGGGAGCCATATGTTACCAATTTACAAATCTTTATCAAATGCAAAATCAAAAAATGTCATACTGCTCATAGCCATAGTAGTAGCGTCCTCTAGCCAGCATATGTAAAACACATAGGGCCTCAGCACAATTCTTTATGTTCTGTGAAATAATTCTGATATGTAATGAAAAATGGCCCAGGAATGTAATGGTACACAAAATGCAATGTTTGGTGTAAACCTCAGTTTTGGGTGCACAGTTTGGTGCATTTTTGTTAGAGTAGGCAAAACTGAATTTGTTACGAAATTATTTATTACTAGAACTGCGAGCATAAACATACAGTAATTAGGGTGTACCCATACTTAGCCTGACTCGAGCATAATCACCCCCACTACCCGCTCCTCCGTTGGTCTGCACTCACATTTCACTTAAAGGTCCAGGCCTGAGCACACTTTCAATGAAAGCACTGTCGCACAGCACCATGATCCTGATAATGTATGCAAGCAGAATCCGTGGATTCCTTTAAATCAGAGCTAGATAAGATTTTAACAACTCTAAGTTATTAAGTTCTTCCCAAGCGAGCTTGATGGGCCGAACGGCCTCCTCTCGTTTGTATAGTTCTTATGTTCTTATGTGGCTTATTTGGAGTCATTTTAGTCGGGATGACCTCTAATAGATTTCTTGAGTTTGCAATGCAGCAATTTTCATTTAATTATACTGCACATATAACAAGATAGACCTGTATTTTACTAAAAATCTCAGAGTTTATGTATGTTGCATCCTGGATACTCCTATTGACCAAAATGTCCAGCAAATACTGCATCTCCTTGCCACAATGTTTATTAAATGTTTGTCGCTACCCGGTCTGTACAGCTTACCCGATCCGTTCCTTCCGGGTCGAGTCCCTGTAAAGTATACATGTTCACATGCGTGTTCCAGTTGTATCATTGATGTCATGTCAGTGTTCTATACTTGGGCTATATGCTTCAGCTGTTCAAGTGGGCATGGGCACGGTTAAGTGTACTGTGCCTGGGCACGATGCAGAGCGATCACACTAATCAAATGGACTTTGGGGGTCAAATTCTACAAGTGGGGGGCACATATGCAAACTGTTGTAATTCCTACACCGTTCGCCTGATTTGGATGTAAATACCCTCAAATAAAAGCTGACAGTCTGCAGTTAAAGCACATCTTGTTCGTTTTATTTGATATCCATTGTGGTGGTGTATAGAGCCATTAGCATTGTGTCGATGTCCCAATATTTATGGCCTGACGGTATTTGTAACAATAAACACTGAAATATCTGTGGTAATTTTTTTGCCTTGTATGAATTTCCTGGCAAAAGTGACAGAGAGACTATATTGCAGAGGCTGCAATGATGTCGTCTCAAATGAGTTCGCATATTGGATGCATATCCAGGAACATATCTGAGTTCGGTGTAACAGAGCTGACTGAGAGTCTTGATCTTATCAAATATTCTCTCTGCGGAGCTGGTGTAATTTATTATGAAACTAAAATGTTCCCAAACTGACGATTATGACTGACTGTAACCAGCATTAGTCATATCTAACTCACAGCCACATTTAGCATAATGTTTTCAATGAACATCTGTGAATTTAAGTTCTGTCCATATCCTGAAATGTATTCATTTGTTTCATAGCGCTTTGTGAACCGGAACTGAGGTAACTGAAAGGCACCATTGAATACATGTGCAATCAGAGCCCTGCCCACGAAGTGCTGATCATTATGTGTCTCTGCACTGCACCTTTACTCTTCCTGCCCCTCCCCTTACTCAAGCTCAACAGCTGCTGATTGGCACAAAATACAGCAAAACATTCTAGTTGTAATCTGATTTTTTTTTTTTATTTCTTGGGACTAAAGTCCGGCAAACAAGGATCCAGTGGATAAATCCAGATAAAAGCAGATGAATAACAGCCCAATGGATGCTTTTAATTTTATTCTATATATTCAGAGGGGTTTTTGTGTATCATTACTCAGTATTATTTTAAAATAATTTTCAGGAATAATATACACTATAACGTTCACATTCACATTTGGGTCATACTGTTATTAGCTAAATAAATAAGGCTTGGTTGGCCTTCAAATTCATTGATGGATTTTAACAGGTCCCTTTCAGTGACAGTCAATACATTTACATACACAGTAAGAAATTTGAATTATTGTGTTAGTCCGACTAAAATCGGACTTTTAAAGTATATTTATTGGATATTTATATATGTGTGTGTGTGTAACATCAGTTCAGTTTGGGAATGAATGATGAAGTGAGCAGTCTCTAATGAGAGGGGCTTTTATCTGTTGCCTGACTTGCTGCACATGTTATGGCTCTAAAGCCAAAGGCAGAATCTGGCCACCATGTCTTCTCCATCTGCACTCCCACTGACCCCCGGGAACAAAGCTCTGTTGGTGAAGGTCCCAGGGGGCAAACCCCCCTGCCAGACCTGTTACCCAAGCGCCCCCACCCTGCTTCAGATGCACATCTTTGTGCCTAATTAGGACAGTACTGACCCGATCCCCGGCAACCCCTCAGTGGTCCCAGTGTCCCGAACCGGTGGTCCAAGCATACGCTTCCTACGAGGCGCAGAGCCGGGCAGAGGGGTCTCGCTCGGGCTCTCCTGTGTGCTTTCCTTCAACACCGAGGTTGTGTGTCAGGGCTCAGGGGTCAGGGTGGGGGAGGGGTGCAGGCCCCAGGCAGGTAGATACTCTTAATTGGGCTCTTGAGACCAGGGAGGGGGCAGAGGGAATCTGATGGACGTAGAGCAGGCAAAACTGAGAAATTCTGTCTTTTGAAGATAAAAAATAATACATACACAGTCTGGAGTTAATGTTTGACAGCTTCCAAGCAAAAGCATCATTCAGAAATTCAAGGAATATGGCATTTCTGCCTTACAAGTTCAAATATGGGGCCAGAATTGGGGGCAAATTTGTGCAACTAAATCAAGTGTGCAATCAGTACTCTTCCTGAATGTGATTCTGAAAAAAATCTATATTCTTCATATAAAATGTTAATATCTACAAAAAATATGAGGTGCGGTTGGAGTGTAAATTAAGTGAATTTACAATACATTTCGCATATTTGTTCATTCAGGTCTGAGCTCCCGTTTCTAATGACTCTGAAGGAATAAGAGCTTTAGCAGAGCAGTTCAGCTGCAGCAAAGATAACCTTCGGCGGGGCTGTTAATACCATTGTCCCAGGGATGCTGGGAAGGTGGCAACAAGTAACATGCAACCTAAACAGACTCCAGGAAGTGGCCCTGAATGAAGTAAACAGTCCCCCCGCCCCCATCCCCAGTATTCCAGTGCTACGAGCTGCTGTTGCAGAAGGTAGGAGTCAGAAGGTCAGTGTTTTGTCCACTCAGGGGGAGGGGAGGCAGTGAGGGCTTGTCTTTGAGGTATTACCTGACCTGCTGATTGTTCAACAGGGCAGCTGATTTTAGGGTTATCTCTACATGTCTGGTGGGGTTTGCTACTCTCTGTCACCTAAATGCTTAAAAAACTAAGACATACTTCATGGCTTTTTAAAAATGAATCAACAGAAACAGGCCAAAACCTTCAATGTGAGACCATGAGTCCACTTCACAAACCTCTCACTGATATTTGTGTCTGTGTGAATCTCCTCACCTGTTGAAGAAGCTGGTGCTTCCCCCCATCCACATGCATAGCGTGCTATCAGCCACTTTACTCCATCCTGTGCTGCTTTAAAGTTAGGAATGATGCCGGGTGTGATGCAGACTGCAGACGTACCGCCGTGTCCAACGTGGGACATGCAGCCAGCCCGCGAATCGCAAATCGCCCACCATGTTTGCTCAGAGCCAGAGTCCACAGCACCCCATTATGCACCTATTATAGGCTGGTAATTATTTACCTTCTCCTCTTCGAGAAGGGCTGCATCCACAGATAAAGGAAGCCTCTTTGCCTGAAAGTGCTGTCTACGGCTCTTTGGAGAGCAGAGGCACTGGGGGTGGTAGCCATGACTCCTTGGTGTTAGCAGAGCAAACATTCCTGAGCAGAGATCACAGTGAGGGTGTACCACTGCTCCCAGGGCCACTGGCCTGGCCAGGCCATGCTCTCACACCGGACAATGGGGGACAATACCATTTAGTGGGACCCAACATGAGCCGGTAGGAATGTTGCAGGGGCCCCAATATTTTAACCCAATATTTGGGGAGGCACTTGGCAGCGTGCCAGCTGGTCGTGTGTGGATGGGGGTCAGGGGCAGCTTTTCAGCAGAGCAAAAGTGTCACTTGTGGTGACAAGCAGGTGAACAAACAGGATGAGGAAGAATAAAGCAACAGCAGTAAAGAAGAGTTCCATTTTTAGTGTTAGACCGTGTGCATTGATACCGAAAAAGTGAAGGGAATTCTTTAAAATGTCTCACAACTGCTAGAAGATTCCAAACTGACTTTGTTACTCTTAATGAGGATAACAAGACAAAATAAAAAATAATAATTTATTTAGTTTTTATTAAATTCCTGATGAATAATAAAGATTTTTCCCAGTCTTTTCATGGCACCTAGGATTCACTGGAAATGGATTGGAAATTGAGGATTGCACAGTAAAAAAAACTGGGCCATTTCTTTATCTGTACTTGCGAAAAACCTACAAATGCTGCAGCCCTGCATGGAAGATGGTCCACACCAGGATGTCAGTTGATTTCATTTATGAGCTTGTTTTGAATAGGCAGTTTTCCAAAGCAAGGATTACTGGGAAGTTGATAACATAGAACATTAGTTTTACCTACTGTCCTGCCTTCCAGCACATCAGGCTGTCAGGAAGAGTGCCGAGGGCAGCCAGACCCAGCATTCCACACCAGGAAAATAAAGTTATGCAGCTCGGGGCCACAGAATACAAGGAGAAACTGACACCAGGCCACCATGCAGACTGTGGTACTGCTGTACCGTGGGAGCGTGCTGGTCATGAAGGTGAGCGTGAGGTTGAAAGCCAGAGTAATGCTGAAGGGCAAGCTCACATTATAATAGCCTCAATGGGCTCTTACGTCATCTGCAGGGACTATTAGCTTCTGAAACAGATGCCTAGAAAACACAATGGTGCATAGAAGCAGCTGCAGTTGGACGCCTGTACACACTGTATGTACCCTAGACATTGTTATTTGGCTAAGGTTACATTTTTTGCCTTGGCTGAAATAAAAACATAAAAAGTGGTGTATGGTGCACGATTCTGGGTATGAATATCTCAAAAGTAATTAGGCTAATTAGCAACAGGTCAGTACGATACCTGTGTATAAAAAGAACCTCCTAGAGAGGCAGAGTCTGTGTGCAGTGAAGATGGGGAGACGTTCATCACTCTGTGAAAGACTGTATGGGTAAATTGTGCCTAAAAGTTCCTTAATGAAATATTGCAAAGAATTTGGGAATTTCATTATCGACAGTACATAATGCCATTAAAAGATTCAGAGAATCCAGAATAATCTCTACACAAGGGTTAAGATTGACAGAGACAAAATGGAATACTGTCTTGTGGTATGAAAAATCAAAATTTCAAATTCTTTTTGTAAATCATGGGCGCCATGTCCTCCAGGCTAAAGATGAGACGAGAGGTGTCCAGATGTCTCTTTCAGACAAGGTCTGTTTTTTATCTTTTACAGAGCATCCCGACATTTTTGGAAATGGGGCTGGAATTTGTCTATTTCCTTAATGCTCACATGTACCTCAAAGCGTCACATATATGAGTTGTAACTTGGTACAATGACAATAAAGGCATTGTAATTCCAGTATTACTTAACATGCTGATATTGCCAGCCAATATTTAAAGTTAGTAACACCCTAAAGACACAATTGAATTAATGGAGATGAATGCACTGGATGATAAGCCACTAAATTGTACTTTGAAGTAGCTTCCGAGGTTAAGATATGGGGCCCATGTGGGAATGCTACCTGGGAGACCATATACTATGGGGGTGTTTGCTTTGGTTTTCATATTTACTATTACAGAACAGTACGAATTTTGCTAATTATGCATATTACTATTAGTTCTGTTTTCACAAACAAAGCTTGGTCCATCACAGACTCGCTCTGCTCCTTGCACTTTATTTGCTAAAGCTTTCAGGATTCCAAAGGAGCCATTCTCCACAGTGAAGTAATGTCACCAGAGCACTTTTCTGGCTGGCCCCTGACCCACTTACACCATGAAAGCGTCCCCATCCGGGGACGAGTGGAAGCTTTAGCCGAGTCCTTCCTTGGAGAGATCAGCCGGGCTGTGGATACACTTTCATCCTAAGGCCCAGGGCCCCTTTCTTGGGCTGTTTACCTAAGGGATGAGCCTCTGGGCCTGGGTCTCACCTGCTGGCCTCGCCACTCTCATGAATATGCACATAATCCGCCTAAATCCATGTGAGCCGCAAGCGAGGGTGCCGGTCCTTTCACACGCCTGTGTGGCACTCTATTATCCACAGCAAGTCTAATCTGCACATGAAAGCGTGTCCCCGGCGCCACCATGGACATTTTCGCAGTCCTGTTTCTATCGGCGTTTACCTCCGCGGTGGCAAGATGCTAACAGTGAGTCCTGGTGTCACTGTTACTGAGTCAAAGAAGTTGACTTGTTTTGGTGCTCCATCTGTGTAGGTAAACTGCAGGCCAGTGGCCTGTACTACAAAGCGGGGTTACTGTCTTATCGGGGTAACTTAGCAGATTTAAGGTACCACAGTTTAAATGGGCCTCATATTTGTTCACTTACATTTTGCCCAGACTACCTTAAATCTGACAAGTTACCCCGATAAACCAGTAACCCTGCTTCGTAGTACAGGATGGATGGACGATTTCATGGAAGACTGGAGTGAGAATAGTGGGCTTTAATGTCATCACACAAAATCACCAATCGCTCTTCAATGTTCACAAATGCATTATTTAGTTGCAGCACTATCAGGTAACAGCCATTACAGGTTTGGTGTGGTATGTAAAAAATAGTCATTTATTGTAATGTAAAGAGTGGCAGGT
Organism: Stomatorhinus ivindoensis; assembly: GCA_019775895.2. Taxonomy (NCBI): domain Eukaryota; kingdom Metazoa; phylum Chordata; class Actinopteri; order Osteoglossiformes; family Mormyridae; genus Stomatorhinus; species Stomatorhinus ivindoensis. Next base: position 10,719,256 of record JABFEB020000033.1, on the reverse strand, counting down.
CCCATGTGACCTGGCTGTTGTTCCTATGGGCCACATATCAGGATCTCCATGATGCCATATCTGCAACGCTGCAATGGTGTGACCTTTGCCCTTTAAAGAGCTCTAACTGTAAGAATGAGTGTTACTGGTCAGCTGCATAGCCATTCACCTGCTTTGGCAAACCAGCGTGTGTGTGTGTGTGTGTGTGTTAGTGAGAGAGAGAGATAGAGAGAGAGAGAGGGAGACCACAGGACCCCTTTAACAGCTCTGGTGATAGCAAGCCATTTTTTGTGTTTTATTTCTAAATATATGTCATAGGAGTGTGAGGAGACTTTGTGAGTTCATGTTCAGTTTGCAGCAGTGTATTCAGAGCGGGAGGTCCCACCACCACCATACCGCCCTCCATTAACTCCTAACCTGTGCAGGAAGAAGACTGAACAAAGGAGAGCGTGTCTGTTCCACCTCTCCAACAAGCAAGCTAACAAATGCTAACATGGCTATGCCCGGCCCTCCCCCTGAATCACCAAATTGATTTTCTTACACCATAGAATTCAGATTTGAGGGGAAAAAGCAAAAAAAGATAACAAAGGACAAGGTCTTTTTCGGAAGGGGAGAAGAGAAGCTTTGTGGCCGTCTGGTGCCGTAGCAGATTTGACATTCCCTCAGCAGGCTCTGGCTTCTTTGTGTCACACGCATAATAGGCAAAACACAAATTGAGCAACAGCCGTATTGTGGCCCGACTATTAGTCAACGTGATGGCCTTTGGAAATGCTAATGGCCAGTGTAGAGTGTCCTCCCAGTCCTGAGAATTTGGTTATCTGATAGCACAATGGAGATTCCGACGGGTTGACTTTCGCCTCTGTCTCAGAAGCTGTATGGAGTCCAGCGTCTTTTTTTTTTTGAAGAGGAGGAATATAATTGCAGCATTTGAATGGAGAGAATGCAGAGTAACGGTGCGGGTTTGCCCCACAGCCCCCCATGCTGATTGGCACCCGCCCCCTCATCGCCTCCCCGCCCCCTTTGCCCCAAGGCTGGGCTATGATTGAGATGCCAGCCACAATCGCATCCCTTGTGAAACACATGAGTGAGGGCACCATCCCCCGCCCCTCCTGGAGTTAAAGACCTCTACCCCCAGAGTTATCAATCAGCTGGCCATCAGGGCACCTTCCCAACACAACATCCTTAGCCCTGAGCTCAGTCTCGAGCTTCTCTTGATAAGCAACCAAGGGTTCTTAGCCTTTCACCCATAGGCTACATGCGTGAATTAAGGCTACGTTAATGCTAATATCAATGCCATTACTTAGCTAGCTGGTCTTATCTTGCATTACACTCACCAAAATTCATATACAATATTTATCATACATTCAGTGATGCTTCTTGCAATAAACAGGCAGTACAGGTTATTCACATCTCTTGCAGTCATCATGCAGATCAAGGCAAAAAACCTGTCAGATTTACATGCCGTTTCTCTGTATATCACTGGAAACTGGGTTATTGACAACAGCAGTAGCTGATATGGGGGGTGACGCATGGCTGAATGGGTTTGGATGCTAGGTTTGAATCCCATGGTCACCAGATTGATTTCATTCTTGGGCGCCAGAATAAGATCTTTAAACCCCAACAGCTCCAGGGACAGTCTGACCCTGGTTTCTTAATTGCATGTTGCTTTGGTTAGAAGCATCTGCTAAGTGAAATGCATAATGTAAGGATTTGTGCTATGGCGTATAAGCCATCAAAACAAAAGAACAACAATTGTAATCCAAACACATAAGCCACCTTGCCTCAAAATTTCAGGAACCTAGTTCTGCAAAACAATGGAGTATGACAAAGTCATTTTGTTAGTTATTAGTTACTGGGGGAGCCATTTATTCCTATGATTATTTATTCCTGTTGTGCACTGAAGAGGACATGCTGTGAAACTCAAAATAAAAATACATTTGAAAAAATCTAAATTGTAAAATGTCATTTCCTCCAAAGACAAATAACCTACAATTGAAGGACACTTTTTTTCCTTTTCTCAGGAGGATATACGCCCTGTGACATTTAATTCATTATAATCATTATTGAATTTGGCCATCAGATCAATGTTTAATTTTCCACAGAATAAAAAAATGATGGAACGTTACGCCACTAATAAGCACTGGCAAGTTTCATGTCCGGCAACGATGATATTTGACAAATTATATTGATTATCAAAGGAATTTTCTGATGTAGAAGTATGAAGATGGATACAAAAAGAATTCCACCTGCTCAATTTTTCTTTCATTACTTCTATTTCTTTTCCCTGCAAGTTAGTGCCAGTGCTTGTAGTCAACCAATCAGCAATGTTTACTAAACTCGGAACCACCTCCGAGGAACTACAATCGGAATGAATTACTGCGGTGGGAACGTGATAGAAGTCTTGGTTTCAGAACAGATTCCTGTGGTGGGAAAACGCCTATACATACAGTTCCTGCACATAAAAATACAGACAAAACACTGATATACGCTACAAGGACAGAATAACAACAGTATGCGAGGGATGTGATTTTTAGATAGATCTGATGAAATCTGAAGAATCTTTTCATCATAATTTCCCTTAACTGTTCATAGAGCTAAAGCTTTTCTGCTTTTATGCAATCAATTTTAAGGGAACTTCAAGCAGGTCCTGTTTGCACATACAGGAACTGCATTTTACATCAACAAGGAATAATTTAAACTCAACAAATATTTCAAAGTGCACTATTATTCAAAATTCTCAAATTCTCGAATTTTGGTTAAACTGAAGCTTGGGGAATCTAGTAACAAACCATAAACATGTTTGCTGAGGACAGACGCAGATCACTCCATGCGGACTTGTGCTGCCATTGCATTCTGACCTTGTCATTACCACCAGTCACTCCTTAAGGGTTCTGCCCTTTTCCAGGGGTCACTGAGAGCTGGAATCCGTTACTTGCATTAAACTGAAACAGACCGATAACTGACGGGCAGACGCTCGTTACATGTGGGGATTGTGACAGGGATCCAAAGCACTTTAGAGATCTTGTTTGCCTCTTAGGGCAGGGCTATGCAGTAGGGGCTGTGAGACCCTCAGAAGCAGGAGAACAGCGCTGACCGTGTGGGCGAGGATGACGCAAACACACAGGTGTCTGACAGGAAACCTGAGCCGCATTTAAGCCTGTAACCTTGAGGACACGGAGTGGGGGTGGGTCATGGAGAGCGCTGAATGGCCCCCTTTAACATGACACGGGGAATAAGCTTGTGGAAAGCAAACAGGAGAACGTGGGGTCTGCCACAGTACACACACCTGCAGATCCCACCCCTCTCTTATCGCCGGCAATCAGATAAACAGCTTTGCCAATGAAACACTTCACTTTCACACTCAATGAGGCATATGGCATAAAGGGAAACACACATCAGGCCGGGGCCTTTACACAGAAACGGCGCAGATTATGTGGGGATGGGGTCCCAGGGGCATGACAGAAGTGTCACGGAATGATGTTTGTTTTCTTATAATTCTCCAGACTTTTCTTTGTTTGCAGAGTAACCCGTACAAATGGACACAGTGCAGAACTTCTTGGTCCAAGTAACTTTCACTTTACAGAGGAACTGCAGCCATCCTGAGTGATGGAGCAGCATGGTGGCCCCAGGCTCTTTCAGTGCGGATTGATGAGACAGTCAGAAGCTGCTCGGGCTGGAGATTCCCCTGATCCCAAGCATCCTAGCAGCCTCTCCATGAGCCCTTCTAAAAAACCCCCATAAATAACACTTGTATCACAATATAATACAATAAACTAATCAAGGAAAAATAACTCATTAGAAATTCCTGAATTATTGGTGACAGGGGGGAATTTGCTCTAATCCAGAGAGCCATGCCCACCCCCCTCCCCTCCCTGATCGTTCTGGATTCTAGTGTGGAAGAAGAATGAATCATAATAAATAAACCGAATACTTTTAATGAAAGTGTGATCATAGTCACGCTCTGCATTAGCAACTCCCACATTATTTACACGTTTCAGTTACACGTTTACGTAGAGTAAGCTGCCTTTATTATTTTTACCATATCAACATTACTAATACTTTACAATTCTTTCCTTTGTCAATTTAATTTATAAGCTGGGCCCCAATGTTAAACTCAAGGGCTGGGGAGGTGGGGTTTGTAGGTGGAGGAAGAAGCAGCAGCTTCTCTCGGATTCCCAGTGACCTGCAGTTTGTGTCCAATGACTGTGCGCCGATGCAAACCAGCGGCTGGTGATTCATATGTCATTAGAAGCATTTCCTTTGCAAATTCCCCAGTGATACCGTGCAGCTGTACATCTAGAGAAGGGCAAGGTTTGGCCTGCAGGGCAGCGCACACCGCCACCGATAATAATTTATTTCATTAGACATTACAATGTTACATTGCTTCTGAAATGCAGTGCTGCTGCAATGGGAGTCAACAGTGAGCACTGCCTTCACTGGCCGCACATTTCCAGGAAGGTCACACTGCCTGTGTTACTTCTCCTTGTGAAGAGCTTCGATGAAGGCTTCAAGTTTTTCTTGAATTTCCCGGACTTTTTCTATATAAAAGAGAAAAACACAAAAATCAAATAAATGTACACACGTGCACTTCCCTTAGAAAAATGAATGGCGCTCTGAGGATTCCTGCGGTACCCTCTAGAGCTGTGCAGAGACAGCGCGGTGGCCTTTGCCCTGCTGAACCTGTGACATGATGTCATCATTGGCTAATCCATCGGCAGCAAGATGAGCCCGGCAGTATCTGCCCGAGAAAAGCCTCGAAAGCTCCCAGCTCTGCTCGTAAACAATGATCATATTTTGCCCTATTTTTCTTTCTGGAACAGGAGAGCAGTTGGGCAGCATTGTGCACCTCCCACTGCCTTTCAATCATCCACGCGATGCAGAGCAGATGGTTCCCATCACCGCTTTAAGACCAGAAAGGTGCACTTTGATGCTGTAAGTAGATCTAATAATGAAAGGCTGGTGTGAATTTCCACTTAGCCCCATGGAACAGGGGGGACGTAACCTCCACGCAGGCCACATCAAAGCCCCCTGACATGGGCATTATTACACGGCTGTCCCTCAGAGCAGGGATGCCACTACAGGGAAAGGAAACACCGCGGGAGTTTGAAAATCCAGAAAAAGGAGGAGAAGAAGTGTCACCTCCTGATATATGTATTGTTCTGCACTAAATGACAGTTGTCACTTGCGCCAGTTAGAAACCAGCACCCCCATTCCTCCCAAGCCAACCCACCCCCGATGCTGACAGAGAGTGAAATCCCTCTGTAATAGTAATGGCTTTGTGTATTCTCACACGACAGTACATTAATCTACAGGTTCTTTTTTCAAACACAAATTAAACAAGACCAAGTCCAAATCCTCACGATAAAACCACTATTCAGGAAGCGGCTGCAGCCGCGGCCGGTTCAGAGGCTGGGAATTCCTGAGGCGATCCTGCTTCCCTGTACAGTCTCAAAGGTCTGGAAAAGCCAACCAGCGGATTTCCTTATTTGGCCACTTGGTTAAGCCCAGCAGGTTCAGTTAGACCAGAGAATGGGTTCCCTTCCAGACGGTCTTATTAGCAGCTGTTCTACAAAGCAGGTTACACAGAAACCACTTTAAACTGTTCCTCTGCATTATAAACACCAGTGTGTGCATATTTATGGATGGGCCGTCTCAGCTCTCAAGTTCTTTCCCGACTGGGCTGTATACAGACCAAAGACTGAAAAGCATGTCAAAACAGGCACGATGTGGGCTGACCTGGGTGTCCTTTCTGGAGGTCCAGCACCCCAGAGAGGGTGGACATAATGCCCTGGTGCAGATTCCAGTGGGGGGGGGGGTGGGTGTTGGAGCACGTCCCTAACCCGTGCTTAGTGAGCTCAGAGAGATACTCACACTCCTTTGATACTCTGTTAACATATCGTGGCACAAAGGAGAAAGGAGAAGGGGAGAGATTACAGCACCTAGCCATGGGAGTGGGGGGGAGCGGCTTCTCTGACATGGCAGGTGCGACGCTGAAACACGATCCAGCACCGGAGCAGGGCTGTGAATACGGTGGGGGTAGACAGTGGGGGCCATTCACGTGTGGCCACACTTATTGCTTTACAATAACAGGGAGATCTAGGCATGTGAGAAGTAAAACGTGACCCAGTGCCTGAAATCATGCATTGAGGGAAACTCAATTTTGCCATGCAGATTTACAACTACAGGAAAATTCAGCACCAGCATTCAAACTTACCTATGAGTCCAGACAACTAAGCCACCCTTAAAGGTATATGCTTCCAATGAAATTGAGCGAATCAACATTGTTTTAGCAGTACAATGTTGTATGAGCCGTAATTGCTGCGGTGATCACTGTCTTGACGCGCAGCCTGTGCAGGGCCCCCGAAAATCTTTTTCTTTTGTTATGATCCCCCCCCTGTCCACAACTGACTGGCATAAATGTGACACTGTGTGATTGGTCAGCAGGACTAATTATGCAGTTACTGACATGCTCTGCACCGCACTTCAAATTAATACCTGTATTTCCGTTAATAGTAAATGTCGTTACCATGCAAACATCCCACTGGATGCATGTTTTGTTGGTTTGTATCCTTGACACGTAAATCGTTAACTTCCCTGTCGGTTCCACTGCTAGTATTTAAGCAACAGTGGCTGATGATGACGAGGCCAAGTTCCATTTTAATAGAGCCGTCATTAAAATGACTCACACACTCTCAACAATACATTTATTTGCACTCGGTATGTAGGTCTGCTGCATCAAAAACATTCTGCGTCCTCTATGGTTGTGGTGTGACAACACAAGGTGGCAGCATCATTTTAAGTATGTGATAGATTGCCCTCGCTGATGTGTTCGTTTTCATCTTGTCTGGATGTTGTTCAAAGGCACTCAAAAGAGTTATAAGGTCAAATTACATAATACCCACCAACAGGTTACAACCAATGTGGAGGAATGGAGTAACACTATATTATGTACAGAGGCAAGCAAGACAACAGAGGGGCTGACAGACATTTTATCACTGACCATCGTTATAAGGGTATCTAAGGCCAGTGTGTCATGTGACCTGTTAGGATTGGTGATAGGCTTGCCTGTAAACACTATTACCTATATACATCTCTGCAAAAAATTAAGACAACATTTTCACATTCATTTCTCAATTTAAAGGTGTGCACCTATATACACATGCATTTCTTTTTTCCAAACTCCAGCCTGCCGCTTCCCTGCTTGTCATTGACGAAGGGCTTCTTCCCTGTTTTATGGTTCTTCAGTCCTGCTTCTAGGATCCTGTTATGAATTGTCCTAGCAGTGCACTTCACAACACTTAATGTTTCCCATTCTTTCTGAAGGTCACTTGAGGTCATCTTTAAGAGGCACTGCCAGATAAGTTGACGGTCATACTTGGTATTAGAAAGCTGCTTCTCCACTCTGCCTGTACCCTTCTACCAGCAAACCAGCATAAAAAAGCTATTTTTTAAAAATATAGTGTGACCTCAATTTTTTCCCAGAGCTGTGTGTGTGTATGTGTGTGTGTGTGTATATACACACACACACACACACACACCTGTTATGAACCTGTGGAAGGTAACTGTGTCATTGTGTCATATTCAGAGTTAGGTTTGCCAATAATATCCAGCATGACTAATAAACAGCCAATGTTGATGAGATGTTCTGCTGTGATGCTAAACTGAAAACTCAATTTTCCCAAAGAAAAACAAAAAGGTAACTTTGAAGTGCAGGGTGGTCCTACAGAACCAGGCTCTGCCAGCTAGATGGGACATTCAAGCCTCAGTTAAGTGGACTGTGTAAAATGGATATTTATTGTCCACTACCATCTGTTTTTTTTCTTGGTGGGGGGATGCAAGAGAACAACAAAGGGGAGACAGACTTCCCTTTTTCAGGAAAAGAAATGCAACAAAGTCACTGTTCCCTGTACCTCCAAGGAACGCAGGATCTAAAGTCCATTTAGGAATTGTTTACCTAAAAGATGAGCTGCTAGCAACATCAATTCATGACCCTCCTTTATTCCATCATGAATATTCCCATAATCCTCTGGCCCCTATCCCAGCAACCCCTTTCACAGGCGCTGTGCAGGATTCTTCCATTCAGCAGGCCTCCACAATCCCCCCATTCACTTTCTCAATGAAATGATATCTCTTTCACGGCCTCCCTCTCGCTGCTAAGCTTCCATATGCCCAGCTCTGCAGAAGCTACTAAAGCCTTTAATTGACCTGTAATTAGACTCTGAAACAGTGTGGCTGAGGAGGAGAGCGACGGTGCAGGGCATGGAGAGCGAGGCATCGGCATCCATTCAGTGGGAAGGACAAGAAAACCTCATTTATTTAATGGAGGATGAAGTGTAAGTGAAAGTAAAACCAGCCAGATGGGCAAACGTGGCCATGCAGTAATGCAGTGTTGTACTGTGCAGTGAAAGTAAAACCAGCCTGATGGGCAAATGTGGCCATGCAGTAATGCAGTGGTAACCATACAGTAAGAGTAAAACCAGCCTGATGGGCAAATGTGGCCATGCAGCAACGCAGTGTTGTACTGTGCAGTGAAAGTAAAACCAGCCTGATGGGCAAATGTGGCCATGCAGTAAGGCAGTGATGTAATGTACAGCGAAAGTAGAACCGGACTGATGGGCAATGGTGGCCATGCAGTAATGCAGTGGTAACCATACAGTAAGAGTAAAACCAGCCTGATGGGCAAATGTGGCCATGCAGCA
>JABFEB020000033.1:10647775-10677747 GCA_019775895.2 Stomatorhinus ivindoensis | reverse complement strand
GGGTGGGGGGTGGGGGGGGGGGGGGGGGGGGTGTCCTGTTTTCAGTTTCAGCACATGCCCCTCAAAAGGTCTGTGCACAGCCCTGAGTTTTGCAGTGTTCAGAAATTTTGTAACAACATTTTTATATTTATTATACATTTAGAAGTACAATCCACAGAGCACAGAAATAAATCATATAAACATTTTACAATAACATAACACTATTGCATTTAGAATAAAATTGATATATACCAATAGGCTAGATTCAAGTGACATCTGGCATGTGAACAATTAATTCAGCTACACAACTTGTGAATTACAAAACTATTGTTTCAATTAAAATGAGTACCATACCACAGTCTGGTATGACAATTGCTCCATAGCTGACAGAAAGGGCCTGCAACGGATTGTGAGAACTGCCCAGCACATCATCAGCATCCCGCTGCTGACCATTGCTGACCTGCAGCAGGCTCGTAGCATCACCTGGCTCGCACCCCAACCCTGGACTGTTTACCCTCCTTCCATCAGGGAGGTGCTACAGGAGCCTTAGGTCCCAGACCAGCAAACTCAGGAACAGTTTCTTTCAAGACACAACCATCATTCTGAACTCTGAAACATTACCACTCAACAACTAACATGATAAACATTGAATGCATTGCATGTTTCCAGGGGGGATCACGAAATCCTAATCTTTCTGTACTGACTTCATTTTGAACCAATACCAGACATAATTGGTCCCATGTTTTCATACACACTTTTTCATAAGCACAATAAGATAGGTCAGGGTACCCCAACAAAACATCCTGATCTGGGTTGAGCGACGTGCAACAGTTAGCCAATCACATAAGCATGGATCGCAACAGAACTATTTCAAATTAATGGAACAGAGAAATACAGTGGTACCCCAGTTCTCGAAATCATTAGAACTTGAATTTCTTAAAAGTCAAACCAACCAGTTCTGAAAAAAAAATACCTAGAACTCGATCTGAATCTCAGAAGTCCACCTGAGAACGCTGACCTCAGATAACTTGAGTCACACGGTACGTCTCTCAGCGGTAACAAAGGGCACCGTTTCAGTCTCAGCCTCGCATTCGCTGTGATAGCATCCTGCAATATTTACACTAGCTCAATACATGTATTTAGACAGTAAAAATACATTTAGACAATGATAGAGAGTAACAGTAATTACTATACAATAAATACATATAAAAATAAATGTATTTTATTTTGTTCATTATTTTAATATCATTGATGATAAACCATTAATACAATGAATTATAATAATAATTATATAAATAGTAATTCCATCGTGCGGAGCAGGGACGGAATGGAGACGAAAGGTGGGGGTGGGGGGAATATGGGGTTTAATTTCAGGTAAGGCATGCAAAAGGCAGACGGACAATACAATGACCAGACTGGGGAAACAAACTGAAACGCGGACAAAACACATAGGACTAATGACAACAACCTGAAACAGCTGATCACACATGGAGTTAACGAGGGAGCGTGTGTTGGGCATGAATCTCTCCTGAGTCCATTGATGAGGAGAGATTCACGCCCAACACGTGCCACACGGAAGGAGCGGACTATCGGGGCAGGACACATTGTTTGGATATATTTATTTTCTTACTTTACAAATTACTGTTTTGTTAAATGTGCTTAGATGTGTTTAGTACAGTATATGCTCTTCTTGTTTTATCCAGTTCATTTTATGTTTAAATGCTTTAAAAATATATATATTTATGTGTATTTTTTGGGCTGGGAACCAAATAAGTGATTTTCCATTAGTTCTCATTGGGAAAATTCAGAACTTCTGAGGTACCACTGTATTAAAATATTAAGAATTATAAAATACAATAACAGCAAAGAGCAACATCGTGGGTGCTGCCAAAGCTAGAAAGGCGTGATGTAGCAGATTGCTGAGTGAAAAAATGCACACGTAGTTTGGTTGTCAGTGAAATGTGCTTTGTAGTTTTCATAATAATTCTTCGTTTTTTAAATTTATATTCATAATGCTTTTTGTTATTCAGCATTAAATTAATTTGTCACCCTTCAAACCCCATTCGATATTCCTTTATCATTGTCATTGTAGAGTCCTGTCGAGCCTAAAGTCCACTGCAACACTATTATTGTGCTGAAGCTGCTAAGGAAGAAGATGGGTGACACATAGAAGGAAGATATTGAAGAGAACAAGAACCATTACACATCCCTGTCTTACTCCTTTGCATTTGTCGATAGCACATATTGGCTGAGAGAGGTTGGTTTCCTGTGGCAAGAGATTGGCCCAAGATGACCGGTAGCTGCTGGTCCTCAGTGTCTAGTTTAGCGTTGTCACAAAGAACGTCTGATGTGTGGGAACAGATCACCAAAAGATCGTTCTGTCGGACAAAATTCCGAGATCTTACTATTAATGTCATGTAATCTGATGTCATGTAATTCACTGATGTTCTGTGCCTGCCTGCCATTGGCTAAGGTGCACAGTATATGTGTTACATCTGTAGAACATCTACTTCTATGTAATTATGCTGGCTGATTCTACATACTGTAGGTCAGTCATTACTATTATTAAAGTGAAGAATACTATAGAGCACTAGGAAAGACAGATGTGATGTCATTCAAAAAAACAGTGGAAGGTGATTTTTACGGCTGCTCAACAATGAGAATAGGTAGCTAAAGTTGTTAAGTCACCATTTCAAGATCAAGATACTTTATTTGTCACATACATAGTTATGCAAGTACACCATGTACTGAAATGTACCCTGAAAAACCCATAGACCAGGGGTCACCAAACTTTTTGAAACTGAGAGCTACTTCCCGAGTACTGAACCATAAGAAGAGCCACCTGTTTGAAACGCCCTCCTAAACGTATCTAAACATCATGTATAATAAACATGTTTTAAATGCATTTTTATGTCATTTTCAAATCTATATAAATGCAAATGTGATTAAAGAATAATGACAGGATAAAATAAAATTTTACACGCAGCTTACTGGTGAGTTGTGCTATTTTTAGAACAGATCTGCGGGTGACTCATGTGGTCCTTGGGGGCATCCTGGTGCCCGCGGGCACCATGTTGGTGACCCCTACATTAGACTGTGCAAATCAAAAATAGGATTAAAAATTAAGAATAAGCCAGTAAGTTAAAAATCTTACAGTACACTAAAAGTTTAAAAAACTAAGAATAAAATACAGGCATAATATAGAGAAATATAGTCATTCTAATATAGAAAATAATCCTAAGGTTTAAAAACTGTACATGTGCATATGATTTAAAGTGCAGGGTGCCTTGTTGCAGTGACGTAAGTATAAATATATGTAAAGACATGTAATTTAAAGATTGTTAAAAATGACAGGTTGGTGACAGGTAGGGAGAGTTGTGTATATTAAGAGTGCAGTGGCGGCATGTCCTGATTAAGGAGTCTTATGGCGTGAGGATAGAAGCTCCTCCTGAGTCTCTCTCTATTTGCCATAATACTTCTGAAGCGCCTGCCAGATTTCAGCAGCTCAAACAGACAGTTACTGGGATGAGACGAGTCTCTGATGATCCTGGTTGTTCTGCTCCAGCATCTCCTGGTAAAAATGTCCTGCAGAGATGATAGAGAAGATCTGGTACAGCGCTCTGCTGCCCAAGTCAATCTTTGGAGTCCCTTAATGCACTGTACCAGGATGTGATGTTCTGGGTCAGGACATTTTGCACAACGCCAGAGTAAAAAGTCCTAAGTGAAATGAAAAATGAAAATAACACAAAATGAACAGCACAATACATTTTCTTAATGTTTATTTTAAAAAGAGTAAATAAACAGGAATCAAGCTTTCAAAATTAGAAATACAACCCATGGAAATGAAATAAAAATAAAAAATAAATAAATTACGCGTAGAAAAATTAGCAAATTCATTACATAAATTTAGGAAAGAAATGCATAATTCTGAACTGCCAGAAGGAAAAGAGAAAGCTACCAAAAGCATTTATTACAATGATCCATATACATAATACAATGTTTGCAGTTTTCTTTACATTTACCTGAGGCAATAAATTCAATAAAAATCTCCAAGATCCAAAGCTGAACTGTACTAGCAGCAAAGCCTATATACTTGTGATCTTATACACACAAAACTCAAAACTTTTGTACCACCAAATCAAAACTTGGTCTTGATTTCATTGGTTTAAAAATAAAATACTGTAGATGAATTCCATGAAATTGTTACTTGTGATGATTTTGAGTACACACAATGAAAGTGAACTGCTTTTGTAATAAAATCTTGAATAATGAAAATGTAAATATGTAAAAAGTACTGTAGAGTAGCTTTGAATATTTACTACTTCTGATGGAGGGTGGATACAATTCAATAATTAAATACAAAAGCTATTTATTCGTACAACATAATTAAGGTATACAAAACAGCAATGACAAGAGACAGCTTCATCTTTTTTTTCTTCCAAAACCCACTGCTAACATCTTGTCCTACTGACGAACAGGAAAAGCACACGAGTTTCCACTTAATCTTATTGCTTTACCTAAGGAGGGGAGCCAGGGTGGTCATTTACATACAAGACTAAAAGAACAAGCTGAAGCACATTCCTCAGAGTTGGTTCTTCACCTATGCATCAGGAACATTTTTCTATGTTACAGCATAGTTTGTGAAAAAAGAAAAGAAACCTCTTAAAGCCACTTCTAAACAAAAATAAATTTTATAAACATTTTTTTCAGGTCTTATGTTGCACGTTTCCCACAATTACTGACATTTGATAATTGATAATTCCAACAAAATGAACATGATTTGAGAATGAATTCAATTCAGTCTAAGCTCCCCTGATGGGTCATTAGGTAATTGCACCAAGTACTGCACATGCTGTCAGCTTTGGCCTACGTTTCTCCTACCATGCACCAAGGTGGAGTTCTCTCCCAGTCAGATATTAACAATTTAAAATTAGTAAAAACCTGACAGAATAAGCAGCCAAAAGTGACCTAGAGTGCTCTGCAAATGACAAGAACAACTTCCCGCTCCCTGTCCTCTGGTAAAACCTAACATCGCTGCAACCTCCATGTTCTCTGTTATTACTTTGTCCATTACAATAAGACAATCTGTCAATTTGTGTCATTATTAGTAACTGAAAAGCAAACAATTTATTTTTTAAAGAAAATGATAAAATGAAATGCTGTGCCGTAATTCCATTGGATGTAGTTGCTGGGCTCACCGGATAACAGGAGGTGGCAAGCTGCCACGTGTCACCATTCCACACCACCTTTGTCAGAACTTCGGAAAACAGACCCTAGTTTCATTTGTAATTAGGGTTCTGTTCACAATGCCTGGCTAATCTTGATTATCATATTTCAGAAAGTTCTTCCACAGGAAGAAATATATTAAATACACATCTCAATTTCAGTATTAACTAAGAGCCATGACAGCATGAGCTGACAGCATTTCAGCAGCTTGTTGCATCATGAAGCCATATGTGCATTTCTATATTTTTTTTAAACAGTGCGTTCTCGGCCGATCCCAAGTTTTAATTCTTAAAACCATTTTTAAGGTCTCAGTGTGTAAAGTATGATTTTCACAGGAAATCTTGATATCTTAAAAATCCCATTGCAGAACCCATTCTTGGACTTTTTCTAAAACTGAGCAATGGCATGAGAAGAGGCCCAATTGCACAGAGATGACAGTTCCCAGCCTGAGAATCCAAAAAAGCACAACCATTATGAAGGAGAGCAGCAATAACCTGGGAGATTAATGCTAGTTGGAGTTGGCTGCAAAGCGAGCACAAGAAACTGAAGAGGTCCTGCTTTCCAGAAGTCACTGCCTATGCTCAATGCTTACCATTCCACTATCTCAGTCTCTTTTTGGTCACCTCAGCCCATAGGCCAGAGGAAGTGCTAGGAGGCGGACTGGATGTGGGAGGATCGACTCTCAGGACTTGGGGGTGTCTTGGCCTCGGTGATGGTTTTGGGTTTGGGGGGCCAGTCAGGGTCGATGCGCAACTCCTGGGCCAGGTGCATGTAGCGCGCTTTTGGGACCTGCTTCCTCCGGCAGCGAAGCCACAAGGGCCACTTGGAGCCCCAGCACTCAATGACTGACTGTCAATGGTAAGAACGACAAGACATCAGCCAATTTGCACTGGTAGAAAGCTCATCCATCTTCTCCCTTCTGAATCCCAGAGTCCACCACGGAATGCTTAGTGTAATACATGACCATAGGGAAAGACTAATTTATAAAACTATAAACTAAATTATCTACTATCGAAAGAGAATCCATTTCAGCAGTTTTTGTCATGCAAATAGTGGGATGTATGTGAAGGGAAAAAGCTTTTAGCAAAAGAATGGTTCAAAAAGTGATGAGCCAGAGTTTCATGGGGTGGAAAAAAGGACTTCTTCCCACAGTTACAAAACCTACCCGTCCCCCCCGAAATAAATAAAGGCCTACCCCCACAAAAAAATAACAACAACAATAATAATTATTATAAAAGAGCCTATTGGCTATCTGCAGACAATACACTGAATTTGATTTGAATCCTCCACCAACTTTAAACTTCTCCCTCCACCCTGAGACTATTCACCATAGGGGCAAGTCCCAGCAAGACCCAGCAACACCAGGACTCACAGACTCACAGGCCCATTCCTGTCGATTATAGCTGATCGGAAGAGATACTGTAGTCCCAGAATGAGACCTCTAAACAACCCTATAATGAAGACATATCTGATGAAGGTTCTCCCTTCATAGCTACAAGGTAGATGTACTATGCTACAGAGAGAATGGAGCCAAATGGAGCTGCTAGTGGATTAGCCAAAAAGCCAAGGAACTCCTGCACCAGGAGCCCGGAGTGGGGCAGGGGGGTGAACTGATCACAGCAATCACAGAATGCACATGCAAAGTCAAAGGCAGTATGGAGGGAGGTGTGAGAAGCGGGCAGGGTGAAGAGAGACATGAGGAAGTGAAAGCTATAGTGAACGAAGCGTGAGGTTTCCAACCTGAGGTGACTGTGAAGCAGGGGTCACGGCATAGTTGCCCTGCTTGTTTCGGCTGAACACGAGTTTCCATAAGATGATGTCAAGGATGAGCATCTAAAGAACATTGCATTGGGCAGGAGAAAATTAAGAGAGCTACTGATCATCTTTACTCAACTTATCCTTCATTACCTGAATGGATCCAAGATATGATTCTCTTGTATATTAGCTGGGAATGTTTGTGGGGTCATTAAAAAGACAAGGAATAAAAGCAAAGGAAAAAATCACTTTAACTGAGATCCTGAATTCATAGAAATCTTTCAAAACAGCTGTACAGTCAGCCCTTGTGCATCCGCACTTCGTGATTCACAAATCACGCGGGAATCACAAAATACGTGGGAATTTCATTGGAACCAAAATTATTTGCATCTGCGTTTTTTTTGCACATTTGCGAAATCCTCGAAAAACCCTGCAGAAGTGTTTATGTTTAATTTTCGTATTTATTTATAAGTTTTCATGCTTTTAAGTGTAAAATTGGCAAAAAAAAATTGTTAATGAAGATCTAGTGTTTTTGGGGAAAGTTCAATTGTTTAAAACATGTCTACCTTATGGAAACATTCCTTTTTATGTACATACTGTACTGTTCCTTTACAAGATGCAAATCCCATTCGCAAAGTTTATTCCCTTTGGAACGCTAATGGTTAGATAAATATTACAAAACAGATAATTTACTATTTTGTAATAGTAAATATACGTTAACGTTAATTCAACACACAAAAATGATAAATTTCTTGAAAGGTGCTAATGTTTACGCACATAGCAAATGCGTTGCGGGTTTCCTTCTTGAGACGCATCTTCCATAAACACTGAAAGAGTTGGAAGTAGCCAATCACAGAGCATGGTTACGAGCTTTTCACCCTGCTGATTGAGGAGTAGCCGTACAGCACTTCTATCAATACCTCACTTTTTCTTCTTTTGCACTGCATTTCTATTCTATTATAGTTTTACGCTAAATTTCTATTTCTATTTTTATGAAAATCTATATTCTGTCGGTCGTCAAAGCATTTCACTACATGTCGTACTGTGTATGAGTGTGTATGTGACAAATAAAATCTGAATCTGAATCAATAAGTTTACAGTCCCGTGTGTTTACTCATCTGACCTTACTGTGAAAGCAAAAGAAAATGTCAGCCAATGCCGTGTTCTATGAATTAGTAGGGGTAACATTAGTATACTGTACATGTGCCAGTGTAACAAATATCCATTAGGCGATACTGTACTATATTTTTACATCAAACATTTGTTTTTTTTTAAAGGTAATATATTAAGCTAACTTTTTAATTAAATTAAAGTGTTTTGGGAGTATATTTAGGGTTTTAACTATAGAAATAAACACATATTACCATTTTTAGTGACTCTATTTACAAACATCTGTGAATTCTCCTGATTCATGACAAGTTCTGGAACCTAACCTCAAGAATGTCTGAGTTCTGACTGTATATGTTTCTATAAAATGATTCATCCTGGCTTCGCACTGTCATGCTGCTTTGGGATGGCAGGTCTGTGCTGCATGTAGAAAGCTTGGCTTAGAAGTCTGGTGCCTTAAGCTTCCATACAGGGTTCACACAGGAGCCTAGGGGCCCCACGGGGATCAGGTAAAGCAGTGGCCATGACTGAGATGCCTGGTACCAGTCACAGGGCAACCTTCCAGCTACTTGACTCAAAGTAAGACGTAACTCTTTCAGCATCCAGGTGGGTTCAGAACGCTATTTTAAACTGTGGGACTTATGACCTTGTTAGATGTAGCGAAACTCAAATGGCAGCATTATGAGGCGTCCGCCTCGGGGCTGTTCTTTCCTGTTAGCTCTTACGTCCAAGTGCTGATAAGTTAGGATAGAAGTTCAACCGGTTAACTGAGGAGCAGCACCCTGGCGAGAGTGTGTGCTGAGGCAGGCCATGCTTTCTTTCACAGCAAATCAGGCAGGGGCGACCAGGCTCATTTAGGTTACATTTAAGGGGATGTCAGTGTCAAAAATGCTCACATACTGGACAGCCTTGAACAGAAAAGAAGGAGCTTACGGCCAATCCCAAAGTGTACCGTCATGCACAAAAATATCATGTTAGGCTCCATGACTCAGTATCTATGTTGAAAGATTCAGGTAAACTAAGCTATAGTTTACCCGACTATACTGGAGTCATATTTCTTAAATCACATGAGAAGTCATACAGTGACATACCTCCATGAGGATGGATACAGTCGCGTTGAGCCCAATGATGAAAAGCATTGTCATTCGCCACTCAAATGGAACACACACGATCTAAAAGGGGAGAGCATGGGATGAACCCAATAGTCTGTACAGTTTGTTAGCATCTATCTACCATAAAGGTTTCCAGTACAAGCTATTTTAATCTTTAAATTGGTGCCTTTTATTTGAATCACAACACTCAGAACTCCACTTGGCAATGTATTCATAAGACCACGCTATCAACTTGTGACTGCATGTTCACCTGCAGGAACTCGTCGATAGTGGAGGTTGGATATAACATGATGAAGAACAGGAAAGAGTAAAGGGTGAGAACTGACAGCACGAAGGGCCCTGCAGAGAGAGAAACATGAGGAGATTATTCATGCCTCACATGAGGTTACACAGCATTACCCAGATATACACTGTCTACTGAATTTACTCAAGAAGCAACAACCTGATAGACATACTTGGAGAAAATGCAAGTAAAACAAGAACACATACAGTTTTTGTAGCTTGGCTGCCTGAAGGGCTTTCCTTTGGAGAACACAATAGCAACAATTAGGTACTGGAAGGAGGAGATGTAGAAAAGAGTTGTGTTCTCATAGTTCTGGATGTTGTGCTCGTCCATCTCTGTGTCGTTGTGATTTGACATGTTGCTAAAATCAGATGCGTTGCAGGCGCTGAAGAACACAGAGAGAAACGGATAAAAGGAGAAGCTGGCTGAGACTAATCACTACACAAGTTCAAATTTGTTGTCATATTTATTCTGAATATACAATGAAATACTTATGCTCTTGTAATCCCTCTACCTTACATAATAGATATAAAAAAATTAAAAGAAATGAACAAACCAACCTCAATAATATTAACAAAAAAACCTGATATTACACATCCAGTGCACCAGTTATTACAAAAATATATAGAATATGTACTGTACAGTGTGGCATATAATGGCTGTACTCACTCGCTGTATGGTGTCCACTTCTCATACCAGCTCTGGCGCTGGACCCAGAAGAAAGAGAGGGCCTGGAAACCCAGGCAAATGAGGATCTGGGTCATCACAGAGAAAAGCAGTGGCCTGGAGATAAGGCCTGATGGGGGCCGGCGGGCCACCAGCTCCCTCCAAGCTGGGTTCAGACTCACTGCAAGCACAAGGGCACAAAGAGCAGCCAGCGTTCATGATTTCAGGTCAAAGGTTAGCATAGTGCTGCCATCAGCTCACAAGAGGAGGAGCCACAGGCAGATTTGTGGAAATTCGGTGTTTATGTGTCATACAGAAAACTCCAGGTATCATAGAAAAGTATCATCCTACGTGTGTCACCAACCATGGATTCTGAATAAAACTAGACTACATCATCGGCTAAAAGCAAACATCTCTTGCCCTGACCCTAACTTGCTCTCATAAATTCGGCCTAATTGCACTAAAGCTGTACCTAATAAAGCTGACCATATACTTCAGACGACACTGACAAAATCCAATGTCGTTTTGGCAACATAACATAGCATGAGCAGTGATTACGATTGTTTGTGTACGGCACCCAAGGTGAACTTTTTATTCTGATCCCACCCACTGTCCATTATTGCGAGACAAAAAAATGACACCATGGGGTTTGTCAGTAGGACTAATTGTGCAGTTATCAGCATGCTTTGCACCACACCTCAGTTTCAATATTGTAAATTAATATGTGTATTCATGCATTTCTATAAACAGTAAATGTTGTAACTGTGACACACAAATTGTTGGCTTCTTTAGCTGTGCCACTGCTAGTACTGAACCAATAGTGGCTGTAAATAAAGAGCAACTTCCATTTTAAGAGCTGTCACCTCCTTTATTAAAATGGCACAAATAGTTAGATTTAGGTCATCTCTCCAAAGTATTTACACTTCAGAGAGTCACAGTTCACGCTTTGCATCCCCCATAATTGCTTCATCTCTTAAAATGACACGCACTCCACAATACGCTTATTTGTGCTCAATATGTAGGTCTGCTGCATCAGAAACATTCTCTGCCTTTAAGGGCTGTGGCGTGACACAGAACGAACAACGTAGCAGCATCGTTTTAAGCATGTAACTGATTGTTCTCACCAATTTTTTCGATTTCGTTTTTGTCCAGACGTCATTAGTATACGGCAGCCTTTAAGTTCATTGGGTTCCCCGGCACTAACTAAGGATGTCTTCTAATACTCACTTGTGAAGACAATGAGGAGAATGATGGCAATATCGATAAAAAGGAACTGGAAGTCTCCTAGGTTGCTCAGGACCTGAAACGTCAAAGACCAAATTGTCAAGATTTTGGCCAACTACATTGAAGGTATAGAAGCAATGGAGTGCCTTGCAGGTGAAACAGGCACTCTCTCTGGGCAGGCCGGGCAGGGCATAGTACACTCACGGAGTACAGGAGAGTCACGCTGATGTACTGAATAATACTGTAGAGGGCCATGAACTTGAACACACAGAAGGAGGTGATGAGGGCAGCTCGTCCTTCCCTACAGTGAAATACCAGTTGAAATGTACATATTAAGGAGGTTATGGGTTCAAGTCCCAGGGAAGCACAACCACTGAAAATCCACAGAGCTCGATAAAACAAGCACTGCATTAATAACTAAAGCAAGCAGTGCGGTTTCAGCCTAGGAGAAACTGACATGAAGCTGTACATCCCAGGCCTCTGCAAGGTCACTCTACTGATAATGTCAGAAAGTTATTAAGGTGGAAGGCTAAACAGCCCTGACTTGAATCTTCAGTTTGTGTGTTGTTTCGTCAGAGGATTACCTGATGAGGTTAGGTACACAGGAGATGTTTGGTGTTCTGGAGGTAAAGGGGGAGGCGACAGAGGCCTCCAGCTCTGACAAAGAGATGCCACTGTGAGCTCTCTTCAGGGCCTAGTGGAGAAGAAGCAGAGAGCTGAATGACTTCATATGCAATCCAAGGTAAAGGCACCAAACAGGCTCTGGGGCCATCAATCACTCTGAAGATGCATTGGCAGACCTTCATTAAATCAGCACATTAATTAAACACAATCAATGTGTTAAACAAATACAACAGAAAGAGATCTCCGAACATGTCGTAAGCATCACTACAGCACTGTGCAGATCTGATCAATGTCTGCCCATTTATAGTGAAGCTTTTGTGTGTGACACTGCTTGCCTTTAAATGGACAAATAAATACTCACACCACAGTCATTTGCTCCATCGCCGCACATTCCAACAAAATAACTGCAAATGAAAGAAACACAGCCTGGTTTACAACGTGTGAATGGGGCAGAATGAAAAGGTGGAACATTAAACAAGATGACAGACTCACTCCACACTCTGCAAAGCCTCCACCAGCTGGGTCTTCTGATCGGGAGCCATCCGGGCGAATACGGTGCCGTGAAGAACCAGCTACCAGAGTGGCCGTGAGGCAGAGGAAGGAGTGGAGGGGTTACAGAGAGCTTATGTCACGTTACAGCAAAACATGCAAAACAATCCAGCTGTGAGCCCCACCTTCTGCACCAGATCTGGGAAGTGCTCTGTGATGACAGCAAATGACTTTCCACTCATGGCAAAGTGGTACTGCTCCTGAGATCTCAGCTCCTCAGCTGCGTCATCCTGCATGCTGATTTCCACTTCCTGGCAAATAAACATATTGTGGAGGTGAAATGAGCATGGGGGTGCAAAGCGAAGGGTAAACTGTGATACTCTGAAGTGTAAATACTCAGGAGAGACAATCTAAATCTAACTATTTGTGCTATATCCCAGTAACAGTACCCTGGTTCAGTGGGGGCCTAATGGTTAGGGATGTGCATTTGTAACTGAAAGATTGCTGGTTCGAATCCCCGACAGCAAGGTACCACCCCCAAGCACTGCTCCCTGGGCGCTGAATTAGCTGCCCTGTGGTATATCACGATGTTACATATGGGCTAAACGCAGAGGACACATTTTGTTGTTGTGTGCTGCAGTGTGTCAACAATGACAACTGATCACCAAAATTCCAAATACAATAATTTTCTAACATTGACTAAATTCTGGTACATAGTCTGGCCAAGTCTTTACATCACTGTCAAATAAGCATTAAAATGACTCATCTCTTTAACCCTCCACACAGGGGGGGCTCAGACCACTGACCTCCACTTGAACACTCTTGCTGGAGTTTTGAACAGGGCTATCTGCATAATGCCAGTTGATCTTGGCAGCCTGCCCATCTTTGGGAGGGATGGCATCAGCAATGATGACCCGGTCTTGTGGTGGGATCATCCCACAGTCTCGTGCCACTGATATAGCGGTCAGCATGTTGTCACCTGGCGAAAAGCACAGTGGATTTGCCACAAGTTCATATTGCAACTGCAGCAATTCCCAACTGCAGTGTGGAAACAATTACCATAACAATGACACATTTTGACGACCTGTACTCCCAAAAGTCAGGCAATAAGAACATAAGAAATTTACAAACGAGAGGAGGCCATTCGGCCCATCAAGCTCGTTTGGGGAGAATTTAACTAATAGCTCAGAGTTGTTCAAATCTTATCTAGCTCTGATTTAAAGGAACCCAGGGTTTTAGCTTGTGCTACACTAGCAGGAAGACTATTCCATACTCTAACTACATGGTGTGTAAAGAAGTGTTTCGTCAAATTCAGTTTAAAATGTTCTCCCGATAATTTCCACCCATGGCCACGAGTTCTAGCATTTAAACTAATATTAAAGCGGCCATTTGGCTGAACAGCATCGAGACCTGTTAGAATCCTATATACCTGGATCATGTCCCCCCCTTAGTCTCCTTTGTGCGAGGCTGAACAGATTCAGCTCAGTTAACCTCTCATCATAAAACATTCCTCTAAGACCAGGAATCATTCTTGTAGCCCTACGTTGCACCCTTTCCAAGGCAGCAATGTTCTTCTTAAGGTATGGTGGCCAAACCTGCACACAGTATTATAGGTGGAGTCTTACCAAGGAATTGTATCATTGTAGTATCATCTCCCTTAACTTAAACTCCACACATCTAGAGATGTAACCCAACATCCTATTGGCCTTTTTTATTGCCTCCCCACACTGGTGAGAGTGGGACATGGAAGCATCAACATACACACCAAGGTCTTTCTCATAATCAGCTACCTTTATTTAAGTGGAACCCATAAAATATCTGTACTTAATATTTCTGCTCCCAGCATGGATTACCTTACATTTATTTTAGCAAAAATAATAAAATAATACCTTACATTAACCTGTAGATTTAGATACTCCTGCTTAATTCTGAAAAATTAAGTTCATTTAAGTTAATTTCCAGTTGTGGAACAGAGCCCTTTTCCTCCTGATTTTATTATTAATTTCCTTATTAAAGTTGCTGGAAACAGGTAAGAAGTCCTCTTGCACTTGCAACAATGAGCTTTTAAAAATTCCCATGCCTCTTCAACAGTTTTGCTATTTAACTTCATCCAGTTAACAGTTCCTAGTTTCAATGTCATACCATTAAAGTTAGCCTTCCTAATGTTGTATACTTTTGTTTTGGACTTTGCTCTTCAGACACTAAAATTTACCTCAAATTTAATCATGTTGTGATCACTACTGTCCAGTGGCTCTAAAATGGTTTTCCAATCCTATCCTGGTTATTAGAGAAAACAAGATCAAGAAAGGTTTCTCCCCTGGTAGAGGTGTTAACAAATTGAGTAAAAAACAATCCTGTACAAATTCCACCATCTCAAGTTCATTTACAAAAGAGCCAGAGACTGTGTCCCAATGTATCCCAGGTAAATTAAAATCACCCATAACTACCACATCATTTTTATTACTCATAATCCTGATATGATCATACAACATTCTGCTTTCCTCAGCAGATACATTAGGTGCTCTATAACAAACCCCGACAATTAGGCCATTTGAGTTTTTAGCATCAAGTTTTATCCATACAGCTTCTGAACTTTTATTTTTATCAGTGAGCTCCCTTGCCTGCAAGTTTTCTTTTACATATACTGCAACACCACCTCCCCTCTTGCCTATCCGGTCTCTACAGAACAACATGTAACCATCCATATTATATTCTTCACCATCATTGTCACTCATCCATGTTTCAGTTATCCCTATAATGTTGTAAGTGTCTGATGAAATTAAACCCTCTAAATCATGAATTTTGTTTCTAATACTCCTAGCGTTTAAATACAGTCCGCAAAGGGTAGGCCTTTTACAGTGTCCACTTTTAATATTTATTTTCCATCTCTCCTCACATAAATTTGTAACTAACCTCTCTGCCCCCCCCCAGTCTTTAGTTTAAACATTCCTCAACTACTCCAAGCATACACTTCCTCTATACACTGGTTCCCCTCTCGTTCAGATGCAACCCATCTGGCTTGAACAGATGCCACCTGTTCCAGAAGGTCTCCTAGTGCCCCGTAAACCTAAACCCGTCTTTCCTACACCACCATTTTAGCCACACATTTAATCCCTTTTTTCGGCTAACTTAGCCTGACTTGCACGTGGCACAGGAAGTATTTCAGAGAATACCACTGTGGATGTTCTGCTTCTAAGCTTATCTGCTGCAGAACAGCCCTCCTGCCCTTCTCTATGTTATTGGTGCCAACATGCACCACGACAACTGGATCCACCCTGGCTGGGGCCGAAAGCCTGTCCACTCGATTCAGAAGGTCCCCTACCTGGGCACCAAGCAGGCAAGACACCATACGGGACCCTCTATCACGAGTGTACATAAAGCTGTCTACACTTCTAATAAATGAATCCCCTACTACCACAACCTCCCTCTTCCAGTGGGGAGGGGACTCCTCAGTACCCAAGGACCCTCCTGCCCCCCCCAGTCTCTTCCGGCTCTAAAGCTGGAAGCAGCTAAATGCGGTTACACACCGTCAGTTCAGGTGATGCTGCCTCTGTAAACTGTGTACACCCTTTTCTACGTCTACGACCTACATTCACCAAGCTCTCCCGACCTCTCTGCCCTTCATTCTCCCCCCTCCCCGCTTGTGACATACATACCAACCCCCTAAAAGGTGTATTAGCGCTCTCTCTTAACTCATTGTTGTGTTGGATGAGAGCCAGTTGCTCCTTGACGTCACAAACCTTGACCACGAGTGAGTCCACTAACTTACATCGCTCGCAGACAAAGTCCGACTGGACGCAAGCATCCAGAAGGGCAAACATTTTGCAAACACAACACTGAGCTGCCCCATAATTACCTAACTCACTATGACCCCGTCCTTTACTCCCAGCCCAGCATATTAATATAGGATATTTAAACTTTTAATTGATTTAATTAATGTATAGTTAATATAATAAAGTGCTGAGTACAAGAAAACAATAAATTTACAAAAAAGTATATTAAGCAAATTAACAATTACTTAATTTCCTACTGAATCACGTTTAACTAAACTAAAGTGAAGTTGCTCTTGGGAGGCCAAAAAAACCACAAAAAACCCTCTCAAAGCAGGCTACTGCCGGAGTGGGGAAAAAAGTGGAAAATGCCCTCCTGACCCCGGCCGACGACCGAACAAGGCTCAGGAGCAACTGTCCTTTTCAGAGTTAACATCACCGATTTTAGATATTACCCCTGCGCCGGCCGGAAAAAAACGTAACAACCACCCACGTAACCGTACTGGCACACAAACACTCAAATATACTTCCAAATAATTCCAATCAAATGTTTCAACAGGCATACAATACAACACACGTGCACACAGCATCTACAACACTCCCCCACAGTGCAGCAATCCCAGCAGCCTCTACAGCAATCTATTATTGTTTATCTGTGGCCAGAAGTTAAGTTTGCACATGCAACCCCCCCCTCACCCGTGACCATGACGGTGCGGATGCTGGCCCGCTGGAGATCTGCCAGGACCGCTGGTGTCTCAGTCTTCAGCTTGTTCTGCATGATGATCAGACCCAGGAAATCCATGTTTTTCTCGATGTGATCCCTAAATAAGACATAATCGCACCAATGAATGACATATGTATGTAAGCCAGAATCAGAACAATAGCCATGACTCCCAGTCTGGAGATGGCTGTGTAAATATGGATCTGTAACAGCCAGTTCAACAATTTAAACTACTAGTAATAGGACTGCTGATGTTTGTGTAATCCATATGTAATTCAATAACAGCTATGACCTCATAACAAAAGGACCTATGAAGAAATATATTAGATTTATTGACAGGTCTAACCCTAGTGATGATTTCATTCAAAATAGTTTGTTTCAGAAATGATTCCTCACTGAACTTCTAGCAATGCTGGCAGTAATATGACAGGTTAGGGTGACGGGTAGAGACAGGTTAATGAGATGGTACGGACAGGTGAGGGTGACATCATGGACATATTACGGTGACGGTACGGAC
The DNA here is from genome assembly GCA_019775895.2 of Stomatorhinus ivindoensis. Lineage (NCBI taxonomy): Eukaryota > Metazoa > Chordata > Actinopteri > Osteoglossiformes > Mormyridae > Stomatorhinus > Stomatorhinus ivindoensis. The sequence goes on along the minus strand of JABFEB020000033.1, from coordinate 10,660,274 downwards.
AGCTTAGGGTGACATCATGGACATATTACGGTGACGGTACGGACAGCTTAGGGTGACATCATGAACAGATTAGGGTAACATAATGGACAGGTTAGGGTGACTGTACAGACAGATTATGGTGTGCTTCGATGAAGCACAAGGCATATTCAGGGCAGTGTATAGAGACGGTGGATACCTGCTGATATTTTGCACTTTATGCCAGGTGAGCTTTGTCGCCAGCTGACGGTGTGCTAGAGCAATTACTCTGAAGCCTTGCTTGGTATAGTCCTCCAAAACTGTGGAAAAGTCATCCGGGACTGTGGGGGGATTGAAAGACCAATTAGATGGCTGTTTGGATGGGCCAGTCAGACAAGTCACGCATAAAAAGCCAGAACACCGGTAAGACATAATATACAAAATATGACATCATTTCAGAGAGCTTACTTATCTTCAAGTGATGTATTCAAGTAAAATTTACCCATTTTAAACAACTGGCCTAGGCAGCTAACTATCATTAGGGAGAGGAGACCTAGTGACATGATGGTGGTGAAGACTATGCTGAGGCATTATACTTGACATCATTCCCTGGGTAACAGAAAACAGCCATTCTAAAAGAGCTAGACATTGTTCTGTTAAAGTCGACATTTACAATAAACTGGAAGCCTTTTCAGTCAAAAAGTCACATCCATCCACCCATCCATAAAGAACCAAAAAACAAACAAAATGAAGCAAAACAATAAAGCCCAACCTGTTTCTTTTTTACAGAGGCTGGTCACTATCTCTGGCGCCCCCTTGAGGTAAGCATCCATACGTTTCTCCCCCAGCCGCCTGGCCACCACAGTCATCCTTTGCAGCGCAGAGGAAAATGGGAACTGGCGCACTATGCCAATCTCGTAAGATGACTGTGGAGAGCAACATGAAAGGGTTAACACCTCCACATGGCCTCAGATGATGAGTGAAGCACGCATCAAGAGCACAGGACGAGATTATTCACCTGCAGCTCCCGTAGCTCCTGAAAGAACAGAGAGGGGAAGAAAGAAAATGTCCCATTAAAAGGAGAAACTTCCCCAGAGACACAAAGCCAGGCATCACAGAAATAAATTTGGGACTTGATAAAACAAAATTAAAAGAGTTTAGAAAGAGGGTAAAGAAATTGAGTGCAAGGTTTCCAGCATTTGATGACACCGCAGAGTATTAAACAGAGATAGTAAAAACTGCTGCTAGGGGTGATTACGCACCATGTCCTGATCGTCGGACCCGGCCTGCGCGGGAAGCAGCTGTTTGGGCGGTCGCACCACAGTGGGCATCATGCGGTCATGGAGGGCTGTTTCCTCCTCTGTGGCTTCCTCCAAGATCTGCGTTTGGCAGAAAGGGGGTTGGGACAGGACAGAAGCCAGATATGTGCTTGTCTTTTCCAAAGCTCAAAGTCTTTCCAGCAGCAAGGATTTTGTTTGAGTCATTATTTGCACAGTGAACAGGAAACATTTTGGGTAAAGCTAAGAAATTCCAAATGGTTTAATAATACATATGAATTAATTAAGGCTATATAGCAAAAGAAGCCTTTGCATTAACTACCCAAAGATCACGATGAGCTAACTGGTGTCCTTGGCTATAATCACCTACCCAGCCCGTGGCCTCGAACATCTTCAGGTCCAGGGGATCCCCAGACAGCTCCCCACTAATCTTGGTGAGCGAGTGACAGGAGGCCATGCAGGCCACAAACGGCAACTGCACCAGAGACTCCTTGAAGGGGTCCGACTCGGAGAGATTGAAGCTGTGGGGGTCAGGAGACGGGATCAGGCCCCAAGGTTGCTGGCAAGTTCCACAGACTGAAAAATGAACCTTACCGGCCATCATCTGCTCTCTGAATACCCCAGAGGTCCAGGCCATCTTCAGTCAGGGTGCCCGTCTGAAAAGCAATAGTTATATTCACAAGTGAAGGGCTGGCGCTAACTTTTGAGGAGTCCCAGGCAAAGCATTACATGGGAGGCCTGCATACAATGAAAACTGATAATTATTTCACTTGCTCGGCAATACAGGTAATTTGGGGGCTTTAAGAAATGGTCTCGTTTGCCTATAGCTAGAGCTGGCTGTGTGTAAGTGGAGGCCAAAAGTAAACTCAACAACTTTCATGAACCTGATGCTGCCTGGATCAGAGGAGCAGGTCTGCACTGGGAATACCTTGTCAAAGCAGACTAAGTTGATTTGGCCACAGATGTTGATCCTCTGAGGGCTGATGCAGAAGATACCGATGCGCTTGAGGCGGCGCTGCGCGTAGACGATGCCAGCTGTCAGTGCGGCAGGTAGCGCCGGAGGCACCGTGATGGTGATTATGTCCAGCGACTCGATAATGATGGTTTGAGCCGATACCTGTTTGGTGGGGAGGACGGCAGAATAGTGTCAGGCAGCCCCCAGTCCCAGCATCCCGTTCACCTGCTTCCGTACCTGCCGGGAAAGGCACCTCGTTCAGGATGCTGAGGACAATGGAGTAGATAAATCCGATGCCAGCCACGGCCACCAGGCAGAGCAGGAACAGATAGGCGTCCCGGTACAGCTTGAAATCCGTGGGTTTCGGGTAAAGGATGGAGCGCACCAGCTGACCTTTGGCAGTGTTAAAGCCTGGGGGATCCCCCACAATGGACACACAGAAAGATAGAAAGAGAGGCATGGGCTTACACATGCTCACCAGGTATACATTTAGACAAACTGTCACATTTCCACTCAGAGAAGCTGTTAACTGGAACAAACTGCAGATTAATGCTAACCCACCCAGTAGTACCAGAAGCTGTATGCCGTACTTAGCACTTCAACATGAACATAAACTTTTAAGACAAAAGTATACACGATAAAGCAAATATGCACTGACTTCTGGCCAACAGTGCAGTCTGAAAGCCCCTCCCAGAGTATTACCTGTGCGGACCACCACCGCCTTGACAGGCTCCCCAGCATAGAAGCGCGTCTGGATGACGGTCGTGCCACAGAACAGCGTGTGTCTCTTGTGCTCCTCTATGCTGTAGGTGCTGTCGCCCGCAGAACCCTTGGCCACCTGCCCAGGGTTAGGAAGGTTGGTCTTGGTGACGGGCACGCTCTCACCTGCAGTCGGGCACCAAGGGAAACCCATTAGTGTCCCCAACACACTACTGTAAGTGCCAAAACAAATTCACAAATTATAAAAGTGAAGAAATAGTGTTCTTGGCTTAATATAAATAACTACAAATAGTTACAATCTAGAAAAGATGCTGTCAGAAAGACAATGTATTACCCCAATGCATATACAATTTAATTTTAATAAGCATACTTTAATGATTTATGATTTAATGACGAATTAAATAAAATTTCCCCATGATAAAATTCTTCCAAACGAAAATGCCACTGTATAACAAAACCATTGCTGTAACACTGTCCAAGACTACCTACAACGTTTGAAAAAGATCCATCCAATATTTTTTGACTATTGAGTAATGTTTTTGAGTTAATGAGAGCAATATTTGGTGTGTGTGTGTGTGGATGGACGGACGGACAGACAGACAGATCTCAGGGATGAGAACCTGAGTGCAGCTGTGCAACGGGTCATAACACAGCACCACACTAGTTTGAATGAAACTGAACGAAATAGAACAGCATGAACTATTTTCGAGCTAGAGTGCCAATCCAACTACCAATCCCCAAATACTCCTTGGAAATTTGCAGGGCTGGATGTAGGTTAATGTCATACCCAGGATGAAGCAATTGTAGGTTAAAGGCCTTATTCAAGGGCCCAACAATGTAGAATTACTCCTGGCATTCACTGGCAACCTCCCATTTGCTAGCACAGATCCCTAGCCTTGCAGCTATCACTCCTTCAACCATATTACGAGTGCTGTCATTGCAGTGTTTGTCCAAATCTCCTGTCACCAGTACACATCGGTATTTTTAAACTACATAATGTCATTATTTTGGTGAGGACTTATAACAAATGTTAGGGAAAACATGTTTATGGTTATGTGCACTTTTGACAAGGTTTCAATGCAAATGGGTCGTGACAGTCCTATATTAAACCAACTTCCCAGTAGATTCAAACATTTTTTGGTGCTGTAGGTAAAAGACGCGTTATTGTTCTCAAAGCAGTTTAGTGCACTGACAGACGTCCTGACACAAATCATGTATTAAACACTGCTTGTGCGTTTAATAAGTACATACGTCCGTCCACCCACACGAGGGCTAGGCGGTCCTTCAACGCAGCCTGGGCCTGCGCTCACACTGCTATAACAATGTGGTCATGTGTGTCCCAGACCACCTCTGAATGCAGTTTGAGTGGTCTGAGCTCAATGTATCCTCAATCCGTTCACATCTGTAATTAGCACTGTTTACTTGTGATCGGATGATCCAGGACACATGTTAATACCAGGTGTGAACAAGGCCAAAGACAAAGTGAAACTGGCGGGGAGGTCTGCAGCCCCTCAGAAGTCAATGCTGAAGGTGACCACCCATGACACCTGTAGGACTGACTGGCCCTGTCATCAGGTAAGCTTCTTATGATCAGGATGAACTTTTCACGAGACGAATATCTTTGCTAGATAAAAACAAATAACTTTGATAAAGCCATTAGGAGAATGTGCAGCGGCACTAATACCCGTAAGCATGCTCTCGTTGACTATGCAGGTTCCGCTGACCAGAATGGCATCGCAAGGCATGATGGTCCCATTGGTCGGAATGACTATGACATCACCCGGGACAAGGTCAGTGGACATGGCCTCCTCGATTTCTGTGAAAAACATAAAAATTGGTAAGGGGTGGGGCAGTTAATGTGCCAGCAAGACTTGAGAAATCCCCTGCTTCATTCGCCCAGTATCTGGACCCGCCCCCTCTCCAGAGGACCCGTCCTCCTCCTAACCCCAACAGCTCCCTTTAAAAATAGTTAGCAAATACTTCCAGTGACCACTCCCTTGAACATTTGGTCCATTAATATCTGTTATGTTAAGACACTGAAATGGCAGCTCCTGGAGTAAACTGGAATGATTTTATAACATATTTTACTTATATTTAGTTGCATGATTGTGTATAGTGTTGTCTGTATTGTGTGTTGAATTACATCACTGTGAAAGATGAATTTCCATCTGATGTAAATTTGATGGACATTAAAGAAGTATTCTTATTCTATTCTATTCTATTAAGACATTAAAATGGCAGCAAATGTGTGGCGGTATCAGCCAGATACATGTGACGCTGGGGACACAGGTCCACAACTTGGGGGGTTCCCCTAGTGGAATTCCACAACTTGGGGGTGTCCCCTTAGTGGAATTCCACAACTTGGGGGTGTCCCCGTAAAGTCTCTTTCTCACTATTACCTGCACTTCCAAGGGCACAGAAAAGCTGTGTGTACCAAGCAGGGTTTGAAGCTTTTCACATACCGTCGCCAGCTCTGCAGACGGACACCCGCATGATACTGTGTGCTGCCACCATGTCATGTAGCATAATATATTGCTGGGAAAAAAAGGCAAAAAAGAAAAGTGAGTGAGTGTGGGGAAGCCAAACAGAAGCATGTCCATGACACCCAACAGAGTGAGAAGGTCCTCAGCAGATTCGGGCCATCAGAGAGGCTTCACCTGCCACCCTGATGGAGGATCCAAATCAAACGTCCTGCTTCCCTCAGCCGCTCCCCAAACCCAAGCCCACCCAATCAGGCCACAATCAGGCCCAGACAGGCCACCCCCACTCACCTTCTTGATTGTGTACAGAGAGGTAGCTATTGATATGATGGACATTAAAACGATGGCCATGGCATAATAGTAATATTCATCAGCGCTCCATAAAATAACACTGAAAAGCTGGAAGATGTAGAAAGGGTTCAGGACCTGCAGGGGGCAGACAGGAGCCGTTAGGAAACCAACATAAGTCTGTGTGCCAACACTCCAGCCACATCCACAAAGGAATTGTAAGAAATAATCATTTAATAATGGTGTTTAACCCTCTGGGGACGAGGGCATCGTCAGTGTTGACGCATATCTTTCTCATGTATTTCAGTTCATAACTCGCTGAAATCTTTTGGTACAAACATGGAAAAAAAACGCTGGCTAAATTGGTAATCTGTCTTCTTTTCAAAGCGTCCATTGTTGGAAGTATTAAAGTTTTTAAAATTAGGTGAAATAGGCAAAAAAGTAAACCATTTCACCTTATTTTGTTTTACCTGGGGTATATAGTACCGCTCTCACCTAAAGTTCGCTATTCACATTCCAAATAGCCGCATTATCGCGTATTCAAATCGCTTTCGCATGGAAATTTGATGAACAATACAACGGTGACACGTGATCCAGATACATCCCCATCAGCACCATAAAGGGGTGGGGGGGTGGGGATGAGGCCAAATATGAATGACTCAGGCATATACATGAGAGCTCCTAAATATTCAATGTAAGGAGCCCAGAAATAGTGACATGAGTTCAGTTTTTCTTATTTATATATCCAGCTGAATGTTGCAACTGCACCATTTAGTCATTTTGGGTTGTACCCAAGACTTCGGTTTCACATGTTTCTGCATGTGTTCCAAACTGCATTTTGCAATGTCTATACTCTGATGTCAAATTGCAAACTTATCAAAAATCTGACATATTTACAATATACATTAAAATTAAGATGAGTGTAATGCCAAAATATATAAGAAATTATTTATTTTCCATGAATTAAGTTTAGGATATTGAAAGCAATGTGTGATCATGTCCCAGTCAGTGAAAGTGTGTTCCCTACCCCTAGTCCCCAGAGGGTCAAAAGATGTGGTGGAATGAGAGATTTCGCATTACACTCTTTCATATTACATTTAGTTAGCAGACATTTTATTCAATGCAACATTCAACTGAGAAAGCAGGGTGAGGCAGGGTCTGGAGGAGTAGGGGCGGGGGGGAGCCCCACACAGGGGCCCAGCAGTGGAATCACTCTGCCGAAAAACAGGATTTGTGCAGTCCACATTTACTCTGCTCTCAACGCAGAGCTGAACACTACCTTGGACATCAAGGGAAGATGCATTCATTAATGCTGGCATAAATGACGTACCTCTTTAATTAGCAGCTTGAAAACAGAAGGCACTTTCACTGTAATTTCGTTTATCCCGAAAAATAACCTCCTGTCCAAAAATAAGAAAAGAAAATTAATCAGATGGTGCAGGTACTGCAATGTCTTTTACAGAACATCATTCCACAGTGACCAAATTCAAAATGATTTTATTACGATATGAGACTCAAAAAGTATGTGTAGCACGTTTCCCTGTGACTGTCCCAGATAAGAATTTTGAAGATGGAAGGAGAGATGGACGGATGCATAACAAATCAGCAATAAAAACATACATGGATACAGTCAGCCCCAGCTAAAGCTAAAGGGGCAGGGTGGAGGGGGCAGGGTAGAGGGGACAGGGTAGAGGGGACAGGGTGGAAGGGGCAGAGTGTAGGGGGCAGGGTGGAAGGGGCAGGGTGTAGGGGGCAGGGTGAAAGGGGCAGGGTGTAGGGAGCAGAGTGTAGGGAGCAGGGTGGAAGTTCAGGATGTTAGGGGCAGGGTGGAAGGGGGCAGGGTGTAGGGGGCAGGGTGGAAGTTCAGGATGTTAGGGGCAGGGTGAAAGGGGCAGGGTGTAGGAGGCAGGGTGGAAGTTCAGGATGTTAGGGGCAGGGTAGAAGGGGATAGGGTGGAAAGGGCATAGTGAGGTACACCCATACCTATACTCTTGCTGGCTTCTGGCCAGTCCTGTGCTGTGTTCCATGTGGATAGAAGAGCACGTCACTTCCATGTCCTCCAGTCCCCTGTGCACATTAGACAGGGTTTAGCGGGCACTAATAGCAATCTCCACAATATAGCAGATAGAACAGAAATTCATAAGGCGGGGAAAATGTCAGTAGTATGTCATAAAAGTTCCACATTACTATCATTATGGCAAAATCACAATTCTACTTTCATGCTGGTTACATGTCTATCCCAAAAATAGGAAAAAGATGAATATAAGATGAATTTAGAGTGAAAACAGATGACTTACGTTAACACCTCGAAGTTCTGGACCTCATTATTCCAGTAGTACTTTGTGCTGTGGAGTGTAAAGTAGCGGATCTAGATGGGAGGAAAGACCATGAACATTCAGTTATCTCATCATGGGGATAATGCACAGGCTGGGGGGAACCTGTGGTCAGTTATCATCAGGTCATGTCCTCAGTTCGAGCTCCAGTGGTCAGATCATGGTCTAATGAGGCCCTTGAGTACCTGCTCACAGGGCCCCTGTCATGGGACAACTTGTGATCTGGTCAGGTGATGGGGGGGGAGGGGGGGGGGGTGATAATATTACATCTGAGACAGGCAATATGGAGAACCTCACTTCATACAGAACATGCCGGGATAGTATGAGAAAAGACTGCACTGCACTCTGAGGATGGTCTGTCTGATGTACAGACTAACAGACAGCTGAGATATTGTAAAATACTAAAAGAGACTACAAACACACACTAAGAAATGTATGGTGCATAGCATTGAGAGTTACTGTATTTATATTTCTTAGCCAATATTAAAGTGAGAATTGCTCCCACTTCACGAAGAGGGCAGACAGAAGGTCTGGAGGGCTAGAAGAGTAAAGTTGTACCACAATAGCTACGTTCACATGGAGAATAAATAAATGGTTTTGCCAGAGAAGCAGCACAGACGCCATGAGATCCGGTGAATGAGGGTTTATTAGAAGGGAGACAAAACAGGAACATCGAAGAAACACAAGATGGACGTCAAGACAGGACTGGGGATACTTTGACGCGGTCTTAAATACATTGGACTAATGAAAACTGGAAACAGCTGATAAACACAAGGATTCCACAGGAGTTTAACGAGGGGGCATGACACACAGGAGGAGTGGACGAGCAGGGCATGACATGCTGCACTTTTAATTAGATTTTTAGATTTTCTAAGCAATTTGTAAAAGCTTTTTTCATTTACATTTTGCTTTTTGTCTTGGTTTAACTTTTTTAAATCTTGTTTTGCTTCTTGTGCGTTTCGCGCTCACTTACTGTGTGAGAATCGAGCGCGAAATGGTGAATCACGCGCGAAACGGTGACTCGAGCGCGAGGCTGCGAGAATCGAGCGCGAAACGGTGACTCGAGCGCAAGGCTGCGAGAATCGAGCGCAAAACGGTGACTCGAGTGCAAGGCTGCGAGAATCGAGCGTGAAACGGTATCTGCGTTTCTAAGGCGCAGTGCGCACTCGTAGTGTCTGTTTTGCTCGGTTTAGCTATGAATTTTTCTTGTATATTTGGCACTGATCTCACTCCATAGTTTTGACCCTCGGGGCCACCGTAGTCAATAATCAGAATGAAGCTTTATTGGAATAAACAACCCAAATCTAATAGAAGCTGAACGATAACTTGTTGCAGACACTTTTAAACATTTTAAGGGTCACAGGAATAGATACCTTGATCAAACTGACATCTGTATTGTGCTCACTTTCTAATATTAAATATAAGCAGTTGGAAAGGCTGGCTATCATTCACCGAAGTTATATCTTTGCAGAAGGACTGTGCAGCAATGTACATGCAGTGTACATGCACAGAAGATCTGATTTGAATCTACACTTGGGGACTGTAAACTGAAATCATGGTATTTTGCTTATAAACTTGCACTGGGAACCACCAGTTGTAATTATTTCATGCTGAATGTGTGCATGCAAACGTGGCTACTGAAAGGAGCGGGAGGGAAAATCACATAGCACACTGAAAATATCATGTGCCTCAGTCTTAGATAAACAATTGTAATTTAGCACTAGAAAAAGATTCTGGCAAAAGGGTGAAAATGGGAGCTACTACTTACTGCATGCTTTCTAGGGAATAAGTAATTCCTACAGAATAAGTTAGCTGAGCCTGAATAAATGGACTTGTGTCTGTGTCAGTGAGTGTCTGTGTTTTGCTCATACCTCCAGAGGCTGGTACTCCGCCTGGAACTTCCTAATGAGCTCTCCCGGGGGGCTGCCTGAGGGGAGGGGGGTGTGGCCATTAGCCATGACCGAGGTGGTCTGGGAATCCAGGTTGTCAAAGGGGTTCCTGCCTGCGGCCAGCATCACACGCACCCTGGCGAGGAACCACCGTCTGAACTCGTCCTGTAATACAGAGCGATCCCCAGAGGGAGTCAGATGCTTCCGTGACGCATGGTGCAAAGGAATATTTTATGGCAAACCCCATGGAATTTAGTGTGTTTACAGTGCTGCAAAAACAGGAACAGGCACCAGATATCCAATGGAATGCAAAATAGAGGTTACAGGGCATGTTATGGTATAAAGAGAAAAGGCAATTGGGCAACAAAATCATACTGTAAATATATAATATTAGCTTGGCTTCTCAAAAACATGTTTTGGTAAATGAAACCGAAACCTCACAGGCAGCTTTCCACTAAAAATGGTAGAAAACAAGCAAGCTGGGCATAACTTGCTCAACATCCACTTTTGGGGAACATCACAATTACAGTGGTACCTCAGAACTCAAATTTAACCCATTCAGAACTCTGGATTGAATCCTAAAAAGTTTGAGTTCTCATCGAATTTTCCCCATAAGAAATAATGGAAAACCAATTATTTGGTTCCCGGCCCCAAAAAATTACACTAAAATATGTTAATTTTAGCATTTAAACACAAAATGAACTGGACAAAACAAGCAAAACATAACTGTAGTAAATACTTCTAAGCACATTTATCAAAACAGTAATTTTTAAAGTAAGAAAATAAATGTATCTAAACAATGTGTCCTGCCCCGATCGTCCGCACCTTCTGTGTGCCACGCCCCCTCGTGTATTCAGCTAGTGTAAACAAGAACGATGCTATCACAGCAACTGCGAGACTGAAACTGAAGCGTTACCCTTTGTTTCCACTGAGAGACGTGCCGCGTGACTCATTTCCTCACGCGTACAATTTCTCTTAGGTTGGCATTCACAGTTTGACTTCTGAGATTCAGATCGAGTTCTAGGTTTTTTGTTTTTTTTTTCGAACTAGTTGGTTTGACTTAAAAAATTTGAGTTCTAATGAGTTTGAGAAATTAGGTACCACTGTATTAAGTAAAATTAGACTATTCTTTAATTTACACTTAATTATACTGTAATATCCAAGTGCCACGATGACTTTGGCTCATCAGGGAAGACTCAGAGTGCGACCAGTTCCTGGAGCTCAGGAAAGAAACTTCAGACATCAGAACAGCAACATGCTGACTAGTATAAGGACACACAGGCATGGTTAAGATGCCCAGTGTTGTCTGCTTCACAGTAAATGGGAGGGAAACAATGGATTTGAAGTTTTTGCAATATTTGAGAGTAGAAAATGAACTGTACAGCTAAACAGAACTTAATATTTACCAAGAGGGCCTGCCAAATTAGTTGGTGGTGATAAGTGAGTAAATGTCAATAGACACCTGCTCCTTAAATTAAATTAAATGAAATTAATTAGTTAAATAACTTTATGGGGCATTTATTAGCCAAACATAGTATGCATGGTCAACAAATTAATGGGGATATTTGATGGTTGCTGCAAATTCTGGGGTGACTTAAGGAAAGATTTTGAAAGGACAAGCTGACACTCTGACCGACACAAAATCACACTTTTGAACAAAGATCATTTAAGGTAATTTAAGCTTATGCTACTGAATGAGGAGGCACCTGATGAGATGTGTGATAGCAAGGTACACACCGAGGCACCTGAAAAGTTGTGTGATGACGACCTGCATGTGATGGTGTGGTCCTTGATAAGGTACCTTAAAAGATGGGTGATGGTGATATGCGTGATGGCGAGGTGCCTGATGACGTGTGATGGCGAGGTGCACAATAAGGAGGCATCTGATGAGATATGTGATGGCGCCGTGCACCATGAGTTGGTGCCTGATGAGGTGTGTGATAGTGAGGTGCACGATGAGGAGGTTCTTGAGGAGGTGTGTGATGGTGAGGTGCATGATGAGGAGGTTCTTGAGGAGGGGTGTGATGGTGAGGTGCACGATGAGGACACACAGCCGGTGCAGTACGTACAGTGGAGCGCAGCAGCAGCACCTGGGCATCGCGCACGCTGCTCCGTGTGCACGTGCTCTTCACGCACCACTCGGGCAGCCAATAGAGCAGCAGCAGCAGGAAGCCACCACTCACCAACCCACCCAGGGCCACCAGGAGTAGCTTCCAACGGCTCAGTCTGTAGCCGGACACCTCCTGTAAGGGCCGGCCAGGGACGGGGGTAAAGGTCAGAACCACTCGCAGTGAACCCCATGTTATTAGGACAGAGACAGGAAGGCTCTGAGTGATCTCATTACAGGAATCTGCTCGGGACCAACACCATCAGCAGGAATTTGTGTTATTGTTATTTCACATTTCACAACCACCACTCAAATTTGTACAAAACACATGATGCAACAGCAATGTTACTTCTGTGTGTATTATGAAAATCAGAAGATAGGATTAGTTTTTTTTTTTATTAAAAATGTTACAAGTGGCATATACAGTGAGGAACATAAGTATTTGAACACCCTGCGATTTTGCAAGTTCTCCCACTTAGAAATCATGGAGGGGTC
>JABFEB020000033.1:10601550-10616712 GCA_019775895.2 Stomatorhinus ivindoensis | reverse complement strand
TTCATTTTGGAACCTGCGAACTTAGTTAAAAAAAATTGAATTATGAACTATGAACTGAACTAGTTCATTTTAAAATGCGTGAACTGAACTTTGAACTAGTTCATATAGAAAATGAACTTTACCATCACTGGACGTAATCTCAAAGTTACCATGTTGGATGTGTTTCAAACAACATATCCAGATTTGAGAGGTACTTTGCTCATTATCATATTTGCGATGAACAATAAATGAACACGAAAATCTAAATTTATTTTAGACATTACAATAACAGTAAACTCATATTTTGTACATTAGATTTGTCTGTGTGTTTGTAGATTTAGTTTTGCATATAGTGACTAGGACCTGGACTTGAGCAATGAGGATTTGCATGTAGACGCGATCATTCGTGACTTGTGACCTGACTTAAACTTGAAATAGATACCATTAAAGCACCTATTTTAAAGACTAAAGGGAATCCCCCTGTAAGATGAACAGAGGTGTTGCATGCTCTCTGGCTTTCCTCTTTCTCCTGCCCATCTTTATTAATGACCGTGCAGTTTGTGAAATGTACACAGAAGTGCCTGCAGCAGTTACTATCTGGGTGGTGTGTGGCTCTGCAAGTCCAGACTCTGAGCCACTGTTGGGCAATTGTGCAAGGCCCTTAACTTCAACTTCTTCAAGAAAACTGTCCGACTCTGCTTTCTCTGATTGTCATGCATACATTACTATGGACAAAAACATTTACTACATGAAAAAAACATGTTTTGTTGTGATAGCAAAGTAGGCTATGGGCTGGCATATTCCTCAATGGCCACCTCATCCAACATACCTTGAAATGAAGTCCTTAATTATGGAACTGAACAGCATGAGCAGTTTCTTTGTCAAATTACGTGCAAAATGTCAGCCCTTCGTCTTGAAAAGCCAGGCCATGACAGGGCCTTCATTTCATTTTCTGCATGCATCTTGCAAGATGGGGAAGAGTCTGGACACCCTAGAGCAAGAGGAATTTAGGTCATTAATTCAGCCATCAACTCGTTATATAAAAATTGTATTTTTGTCCAGGCACACAGCCCATGTGACTCGTTTTTAGAGCTGATACCCATCTTGCTTTATTTTGCTTGTCCCCTTCCCTGTTAAACCCCAAATGGCTGTTGTGCTTGTTTCTTACCTCCATGCCTCAGCTGTACCACACAATCATCACAGTGGTGGTCAGGTTGTTATCTAGGTTTGATTGTACAGTGCATCCATGAAGAAAGTACTCTTAGCTGTGCTGGCCCCCAAACCTCCATACCATTGCTGGTGATAGAGTGGCTGCTGCATATTGCTTGTGGGTGTTGTCTGGCTCCACAGGTGAGAATTCTGTGCCCATTATCAGAAGGTCACCAGTTCAAATCCCATGGCTAGCAAAATGATGCCACCGTTGGACTCCTGAGGAAGGTCCTTAAAGCCAGTTGCTCCAGGGGAGCTAGATGCTGGTCAATCCTGTGCTGTGACCTTCAAGTTTGCAAAGCTTACTGACCTCCAAGAGCAATACGGAAAGACAATTTCCTCTTGAGGGTTAATAAAATATGAGTAAAGATTATTTTTGAGAACCTATTTGGTAGAGAGTAATATGGACAACTGCCATGCTTTTCATTTGAACTCAGGATCATGTCCACCAATGTGAGATTCATCATTGGTGCCATCTGAGCCCCTTTTCCATTCACCTGTCCTATAGGGAGATTGGCTTACATGACAGCAGGCTGGGTAGAATCTATACCTATATGCTGACCCTGAGAGAAGAGAGAAATATCTCAATAAAGAGAAAGAGAGGTGGAGAAAGGACAGCGAGGAAGGAAGAAAAAAGAAAGTGGCAGATCTCAGTGAAAGACAGAAGAGAGCACAGAGAAAGGAGTAGCGAGAAAGGAAAAGAAAGCAGAGGGATGGTGCTAAAGGCAGGACAGCGTTTGAGGCGATGAACACTCCTCCTCCAAGTCCAGATAATCCCCCAGAGCCAGAAAATGCCCTCAGCGTTGGAAGAAAGGTGACAGTTGAATGCTTTGTTGATTAGGTAGATTCTGGATTTGAATGATCAAACATGATTTTGCCTTTACAATGTGTGTGTTTTTATGTGTGTGATGTCCACCCTGTTACCTACTGTCCACCCTGTTTCTCCTCTTTCCACCCTGTTACCTGTGTGTGTTTTTTATGTTAATTCAATCAAATCAACAAATATAATGCATGTCTCTGTGGTTATTTGAAGGGAATGAATCAGCAAAATAAAGTTACTTGAAATGGAGCCAAATTTCATTTATATTCCTTTTAAATCTAAAAGAAATGTGTTGAAATTACACTGTGCCTTAAAACTGAACCCTCTTTCAATATAATGCTTGTTTAGAATACTTCCTTAAAATTTCCTTGCAGGTTGAAATAAGGGACATTGTAGCTCTAAAATTTTAATATTACTATAACTGTGCATTCAAAACAGTTATTAATAGAAATGAGAATGTCCCATAACAGGGTGGATATTTGGCGCATCATTTGTGAAAAATTTGATTAAAGAAAGTATTATAGTATAATATCCTTAGCTGGACCAATCCCCTTTTTCAGACGAAATGTTAAAAACATGGAAATTTTTGCATTTTTTGATAGAGTTACCAAGCTGAAATGGCACCGAATAGTAGGAATGACCCAGCTACTCAAACTGACTGAATGGCAGAACTTTCCAGATCTGAAAAAGTAGGAACGAGCAGTCAACTTCCCTGCATGCCCACTTCCTATTTGTTGAATGAGATGCCGGTAGCATAATGTCTACATATTTGTTTTATTACGTATTGAACTGGCTATTCAATTGTTACTGATAAGACATTGTTTTGCTTATTTTGATAACTGAGTATTGTTATTTATAATATGGTTTGTACTGAATTTGCAATCCACAAGTACGCTATCTAACTTGTTATTCTATGTGTCTTGCTGAGTTTCCCATAGCCTGTAACCTTGGTGCATTTGTGATGGGAAAAGTTATATCAATCAAAATGGAAGATGTCATGACCTGCACGTCCAGTCCTCTTGTGTGCCACGCCCACAAGTGAATTCCCACGTGTTAGAATTACCCACGTGTGAATTCCCATCGTACCAGCTGTCTTGCATTTATTCTGACATCATGTCCTGTATTTAGTGCGCTGTTTCCCGAGGTCTGTCATTGTCGTTTGCCCTCTGCTGCGCCCTGCTTCCATAATAAACCCTGTTTTTGTGATACTTGTGTCCCAAATCTGCTTCCCCACTTGTACACCGGACCTGACAGAAGATGTGTCCAGCTATTTCGTGTAGAAATGTAGTAAAAAGGCACTGTGATAAAAACAATCTGACAAAATATCTTATGTATTCGATATGCATAAATTTGTGGCAAATTGAAAGACAGATTCTGACTGTGAATATGGCATGATGTATTTGCCCTGCTGTGCATCTCTTAGGAAAAATGGATCTTCTAAATAACTGTGAATGTCTCAGGTCTTGTAATTCCAAGTAATTCTTCAGACAGCATGAAGCAGCAGTAAGCTTTGCCACTTCATCACTGACTCATTGAAAGCACTGTTAAATCAAACATTTTGAAATATACAGGGAAAGTATCTAATTCCGACACTGAAGAGATTAGGATAATCACACCATGAATGGAGTGGAGATTTAACGAGGGGCCCCTTTACATGTATTTAAGCAACTCCTACTTAGTGTTGAGGATGATGCTGATTGGGTACCAGACCCTAGTTTAACTGTTCTAAAAAATAAGGTTGTTGGAGAATTGTTTTCATATATCCTACTTCCCCAGGGGTGTATCAATAACAGAAATATATGTCCCTTGGTGGGGACTATCACATGACCTGCTGTGTCACATGACCTTGCTCATCACTACATTGCAGGGTCTGCTGTGGCCTTACCGCCTCCTGGCCTAACAGTTGAATCGAGTGAACAGCTCCTTTAAATGTTAAACCCCTCAATAAAGCTTTCAGCCTGCAGAGCAAGAATATTCTCAGGCATACCCGTAAGGCCAATTTACCCTCATTAAAAGACCAGTTAAGAGTATAACACCTGCAATAATGATTTATTAAACCTGTACATCAGTAGAGGAACTGAATTGAGGAAAAGCATTTCCTCCATGACTACTCCTAATCTTTGCATTGTCTCCGTATCATAGCAGGGAAGTTCCTTCCCTTCCCATCTGTTACTACAGCTTTGGAACGAACAAATTTCCCGAGCTGCAGGAGACAGGAGAAGGCAGGAGCAGCAGAGATTTATTACTGGTAAAATAATAATGTGCCACATAGTCTGTGCCTTATCACGCTTCTCAGATTGAATATGAATGCCTGACAATAAGTGTGGCTGCTCTGGTGAAGGGAAATGATCCCCAGGAATCCTGAATCAGCAGCTCTTCTCCAAAAGGCCACCCTACTGCACAGTGCTGCATGTGCTAAAATCCCAGCTAGGCATTAATCTGTGGGCCAGTTGCAGAGGTGTAATGTTATGAGACCAGTCAGCCTGAGGATTTCTCATAAAATGACGTTCAGCTGGAGCGTTGCTTTGACCCTAATTTCTACTGTAAATTTATGGTGAATGAATTATTCGATTCAGGAAGCAAGCGTGTCCACTGGTTTTCATTATGTGGGGTCCACATTGCTCCTAATGCGCTTTTCATCATTGAAGTCTATCACAGAAATAACATCTCACACACGTTTTTAACTTTATAATTTAATTAGGATGAGCCGAGTGTATCAAAAATAATGTAATTTAATGGTATTTGACAGCCCTGCAACCTTGACCGGAATAAGCAGTTAGACGATGGATGGAATCATAGATGGATTTAAGTCTAACCTAACCAGTTGATCCTGAGTCAGCTTGAGGTCCAGCACTTTGGGGCAGATTCAGAGATAATCATTCAAAATTGTTGTGGGCTACACATGAACAAATCCATGTTTGTGAAGGTTTCTGTATTTACTGTGCACATCTCTCCTCGCTGCCATATATTTTATAATGAATTACTGTAACAACAATATTCTTCATGCAGATTTAATATACAAAGAATCTGAAGAAAATAGTTCATTTTCAGCAGACAGTAAGGCCTATAGTTAAAGTGTAATAATGGTTGGGGCTCAGCCACATCCTGGTGCTCTGTCAAGGGTCCTGCTGGCTGCTGGAGCTTCGCCCCTTGCATGGCTGCTTGGCAGTGACATCAGGCTTTGCTGTTGACAGCATCGTCCACTTGTGGAGTGGGAAAGCTTCAGAGCTCTTTTGCTCTTTCTGTATTTTGCCCCATTGTGCATTTGCATCTTCAAAATCCCACTGGCAGGGAAAAAATGGATTCACACACACTCCAGATACAAGCCACATACTAAAGACTAGCACAGGTGAGACAGACATCACTGGGACTCCTGGTGTGGTAGGTGGTACACAAGCTGTCTTTTCCACTGTAAACCCATCAGCAAATCATACCAAACCTACTTTTAAAAATAAAATTATTATTTGCATAATATACTCTAGTATAAGGCCAAATAGGAATAAAAG
Source organism: Stomatorhinus ivindoensis (assembly GCA_019775895.2). Taxonomy (NCBI): domain Eukaryota; kingdom Metazoa; phylum Chordata; class Actinopteri; order Osteoglossiformes; family Mormyridae; genus Stomatorhinus; species Stomatorhinus ivindoensis. The sequence continues at coordinate 10,611,198 of JABFEB020000033.1, read as the reverse complement.
TATAATTGACTTACATTACTCTTTCCTAAAAGGGATTAACAAATAAGAAAGTTAATTTACTTACTTTACTTTCCGTGTTTCTCTTTAGGCCAGTTATGAGAGTTACAGGTACTGAAAATAACACTACAGATTTCTGTGTGATTCTGTGCAACCCGTGTTATTTGGCAGTTCAAGCACTAGTGGTATCATACAAGACAGTGTATAGTACATCAGATGATGCAAACATAAAAGCTGCACACGAGCAGCAGTGACCATTTTCTCAGCTAAGGTAAACATTTCTGTTCTACAAGCATTAGGCATTTTACTGAAAATAGTTCCTGAAGGAACGGAATGCTTCCCTTGTATGACCCGTACCCCAGACCGGCTGGGCCTCCCCACCTTGTAATCACAGATCTTTAACAACAGAACAATTCAGCCACAGTATAAGTTTGCTTCTATCCCTTACTCCCCACTTCATTATAGCAAGTTCAGAAACAATCCAGAGCTAATTCCACATGAATGGAATGGAAAGGAGCTTGGGATAAGACAGAAACATTTCAGAAGGAGACTTCAAAATGCACATTGAAATACATAACTTGCTTTCAAATGTCATTATTTAAACATAACTTGCAATACTTAAATATCGCATTTACATTTTCATACTCAAACCTTTGGAAGCGTCATGCACATAGAGGAGTGCATATTAATCCCTTTTCTTTCACAATTAAACTATTCTGATTTTTCAATAATCTGCACATTTCATTTAAACTTCCCCCTGTGGTTGCTGGAGCATGTAGGATACAGTCTCCCCTGAGACCCAAACTCGTGACCCTAGGACACAATACCCTGCATCCTTAGCCGCACCACACAAACTAGAAGGAAAAGATGATTATTAGAAGACTTCCCTAATAATGAAATGCCTGATAGGAGGTTTCTGGATACAGCTCTTTCACACACATTAATGGGAACATTCACTTTTTCCTGTTTAGCGTATTGTTTAAAGCACAATAGTATTTGTTCTGTGCCGTTTCCCTTTGTTTTAGCCTGAGTGGTGTCTGCTGCTGATTGCTTTTTCCAGGAACAGGGGGAAGGCCCAAAGCCACAGTGCAACAGCTGCCCTACATAACAGATCTCAGAGGTTTAGCACATCTGTGTTTACCATACCTCAGCACTATATAACACACCTACCTGTGTATCATTTACTGACATTTCAGCATAAACATGCTAAAGTTACAGCCACATTTACAGGCTAACAGAGTATATCATACACCAATCACGGCTGCAAACTATACCAACAGAATCTAAGTTATTTTAGCAACACAAAGTCGTGCGGGCACTGATGCTGCAGTGATCACCGTTTTGGCACACAACCAAATTGAATTATCATTCAAACAGAAAATAAGCAGGGTATAGCGCAGCAAGCAACCATAAGGTCAAAATCTGCACAGCACTCCCACCTACTGAAACAATGTGGAATTGCAGCTTTGGCTGTTCTTTACACAAAAGCTTACCATGCTAAGACACTATTTAAATTAACATAAAACCTATGCTCCTGCACTTTAATGAAATGTTAATAATCACTGGCTTTAAGCGTGCTCTGCGACAGAATGAATGACAAAATTATTGGGGCCAGTGGTGCTGACCTCCAGGTCGGAGCTGACAGATGACGCGTCTGAGGAGCCGTCAGAGGAGCGCGGACTGTCCACTCTCACCACTCGGATCCTCCTTAGGGTCTGACTCTCACACTGACCTTCCCTGGAAACCTTCACTTCTTTCAAACAAATCTGGAATGCACATATTTTTGTATGAAATGTATGTCCAATATCTACATTGTGATATCACCAGTTCTTAGTTCATCATCTAAAATGTGGAAAGTGTTTTATTTTGCATAATAGCAAAGAGAAGCTTTTCCGCTGCACCGATAGAGAAAACCTTTCTTGTTGGTGGAACGGTCACATCAATATACTGTCCGACTTCAGTCTTGTTGTTTGGAGTTCTACTGCCTGATAGATCCTTAGGAGGAATGTGGCTTAATCCCTTACATGAAGGCAAAGAGAAGAAGGGATGTAGAAATATCTGTTAGCTGGTAACACAAGATTAAGAACATGCAGGAGAATGAGGCAAAGACCAAGGTTCTGGACCAAAACAGTAATCAGGTGAAAGTGGCAGGACAGTGGGGTGGGGGATATGGGGGACGATGGGGGGCAGGGTGCTGTTTTCTGCGTACTTGCCGACTTGCTGAGGCTGTCGTTCTGGGCCAGCATGGGGCAGAGTTCCCCAGTAGGGCTTGTGTCTCTGCAGAATTAAATTTGGGATATTGGCTCAAAGATTTCCATCCTGTGCACCTCCTGTAGCAGGACAGCGTAACAATCTGGAGTGCCACGGTTAAACAAAATACAACATATGCCGTTTTTAGCCAAGATTGTCAACTTTAGATTTTATATTTGTACAACAAAGCATGAAATAAGACAGTGAATACTAATTTATCAAATTCCACGATTGGTTTTTAGTTGTTTGTATCACACCAAAATTTCTTTTCTTTTCAGAACAGTAAGTCAGGCCCGTCGACAGAAGTCATGTTTCTGTCCCCCAAAGACCATACGGCACTCAAAAGCATCACATAGTGGAAGGATACAATGACGTCAAAGGCTGCACATCCAGCAGCGGTCAGTATCCAAGGCATGGCCTTCAAGACAGGCTCCAGATGAGTGTCATAGAGGAGGACTGCAGAGGCATACAGTATACTGGCCAGGACACACAGCACTCCAGAAGTGATTTCAATGGCCGAGCCAGTCATCCCTCGGTACTGAAAAGCCACCAGACAGCTCTGTATATGAAGACCTGAAAGTCTAAATCAATGTTTACCAATCTGGTCCTTGGGGATCCACAGACAATCCATGTTTTAGCTCCCTCCCAACTTGACGACTGTCTGGCAAGCACCAGGCTGGGAAACATTGGTCTAAATGTCTGAGGGTCCCACTTTCCAATAAGACTACCCTTATAAATGGTTTATGAATGTTTTTTAATCAGGTTTTTAGTTAAATTGTAACAATCTGTAAATCGTCAAGACACTTATAAAGAAGTTATAAAAAAAACCCAAAAAACTAACAAGCAGGGCTGATCAATATCACGTGAATATTATATCGCACATGCACAATAATCACCAGGGCTTAATATGGTAGGCTAAATTTTTGCACGGGCGGCAGCTTTTCCGCACAATACCGACGTTTATTTATACCCACAATTTAAGCAGTTTAATAGTATGGCTAAAATAGTGATGGGACATATCGACAACCACATCATCTTTTAAAAGAGGAGATACTGTGGTTAAACAAGGTAAAAGATGTTGGTGGTGTGGCGGTACTTTTTGCAGATTAAAGTCCGACACGTTTTCTTTGTGTAAAAATGGTTTTCATTTTCATTTCAGTTCACGAATTATATGCTTTTATTTAGTGTCCATTCTCATTTCAGTTTTAGTTTACAATAACGACACTGGCCCCAACAAGTCCAACGTGCTCAAACTTACAGACTGGCACCGTCATTCAATGTAGAATAATTCTAGATTTTTGCCTTCATCTTTTCACAAACACCTCCCTGGTGAGGTGTTCCAGGCATGTCACACTGGGAGGAGGCCCAGGGAAGACCCAGGACACGCTGGAGGGACTATGTCTCTCGGCTGGCCTGGGAATGCCTCGGGTTCCCCCCAGAGGAGCTGGATGAAGTGGCTGGGGAGAGGGAAGTCTGGGTTTCCCTGCTGAGACTGCTGCCCTCGCGACCCGAATTCGGATCCAGCGGAAGATAATGGGTGGATGGATAGATGGCTGAATGGATGGATTTTCAGAAACATTCGATGAAGATTCTAATGTAGCAGGCAGACAATTTTATGACTTTAATTAGTGTATTTAGCAGATACAAGGACAAAAGATATTAAAAGGCTCTCCATCCCAATTCTAATTTAATAAACATGAACAGACAGCGCTTAGGGTGGTCCTGCCTTCTCTAGCGGTTCAGCCATAATAGTGCCTGCTTTTCCTCTTCAGGTGTTCCTGCGTAGCGTTAGTGCCACTATGGCACGCCATCACACTTTTCACGGTGTAAAACCACCTATTTGTTTTGTGGTAATTTGAAGTACTATCATAATTACGCAGTAATATTAAATGAAAACATTTGTTATAATGATCTGAAGCGTTGTAGAAATCATGCGTCAATTTAAAACATTCATGTTGACGCATTTTCAGAGTTGACGTCGTGGACTATGACGACTAATCACGGCAGCCATAATTTTATGACACCCAAAGGTTAGTAATCAGTATAAATCTGGCATATCCTAATGTTCAATAAACGTGTCGGACTTTAAACTGCAAAAAGTACCACCACACCACCAACGACTTATAAAAACATAAGAAATTCAGCTATTTAGTCCATCTAGCTCATATGGGGAAAACTCAATTCAGAGTTTTTAAAGTCTTATCTAGCTCTGATTTAAAAAAACCCAAGGTTTTAGCTTGCACGACACTAACAGGAAGTCTATTCCATACTAACTACAGACTGTGTAAAAAAGTGCTTTCTCAAATCCAGTGTAAACTGTTCTCCCATCTATGGCCACGAGTTCTTGTATTTCAACTAATATTGAAGTAACTATTTGGTTGAACAGCATCCAGACCTGTTAGAATCTTATACACCTGAATCATACCCCCCTTAGTCTCCTTTGCTTGAGGCTGAACAGATTCAGCTCAGCTAACCTCTCCTCATAAGACATTCCTCTAAGACCAGGAATCATTCTTGCAGTCCTATGTTGAAACCTTTCAAAGGCAGCAATGTCTTTTTATGGCAAGGTGACCTGCACACAATATTCAAGGTGAGGCCTTACCAAGGAATTGTATAGTCTTAGCATTACCTCCCTTGACTTAAACTTTACACACCTAGAGAGCCAACATCCTACTGGCCTTTTTTATTGCTTCCCCACACTGGCGAGAGTGGGACATGGAAGCATCAATATACACACAAAGGTCTTTCTCATAATCAGCTACCTTTTTTTCAGTGGAACCCATAAAACACCTGTACTTTATATTTCTGCTCCCTGCATGGATTACCTTACATTTATCAGCATTAATTTTCATCTACCAGGTGTCAGTCCATTCACTAATTAAATCAAGATCCAACTGTAGCCTCTGTGTCGCTAATTTAGTAGCTGCTACAACACCCACCTTGGTGTTGTTTGCTGTATATGCTGGTTTCAATATCGTTAATGTAAATTCGAGAAATAATAGTGGTGTTAAAATTGAACCCTGCGGTACCCCACTATGAATGCAGTTTGCTGGATTACTTCTACCCTCTTTTTAAAATATGGGTTTCTTTTTCAAGCATGCTTCCAATCTGAAGGTACCGCACCAGCAGATGATTTCTGAAATAGTAAAGTTTTAAGCTGCCACTATAGACTATTTTTTATTTAATCTATCAACTAATTTATTGATTAATCGATTAGTCTAAACGATTTTTAAAAAACATCAATTTTATTTAAATTCTCTATTTTAAGAATTGCACTGTGCACTCTAGCATCACAAAAAAAATAACAAAAGTCTTATCTTTGACAGTATTGTGCAGGTTTTAAGAAAGTTTCTGTAAAGCCCTTAAAATATTTTTTGAGAAAGTCTTCAGCTCTATATTCAGCATATTTTGAACATCAGTAACTGCAAACAAACAAAGACGGCTCATTTCAGCAAGGAGTGCATCTCTAACTGGAAAAAGATGTTTCTTTTATATCCCATTTCAAATTATAACTGTTGGGTTTTCACATTAAACAAGGCAGCATGTTTAGACTAAACTGTGGTAAAGTACTGGAACTTAAGTTCTCTAAGAAAAACAGACAGACAACTGTTTGTTTGTTTGTTTGTAAAACGGACAACTCCAGCAAGAAATACAAACAACAAATAAACAAATAAGAGCATTTATTTTAACATCAGCAGCGCAACTCCAACTAACATCCAAAATTTCACAAAACATTTTCAAAGTGCAACACATTTACAGTCCAAGAGACAACCGCATATCCATCTGATGGTAAAACTTCTGTATTATAGCGTAAGAATGTCAACATATCCACGTGTTCTGGACTTAGGCAGGCTCTTTTCTTAAAGACTATGTTTCCCGGTAAGCGAGTGTCTGCCTCGGTCCGCTCGATGCCACAGTATAAAACTGTTGTGGCTACAGAAATTACAAGTGACGCATCGATTAAAGATATTGATGTCGACATTTTTTTTCCGTCGACGTTGTCGACTACGTCTACTAATCGCGGCAGCTATAGTAAAGTTAAAGTTCGGCAAATAATATCCCTCATCTCTTTTAAAATTACAGGTAAGATGCCATCAGGGACCTGTGACATTTATTTTGAGCTTAGATAGGCTTTGTAACACATCAGCTTCAGTTACACATATATTAATCAAAACCGATGCTATATCAGTAATGAGTCGGTATGTTACTCGTGTACTCTACAGTGAATACCCATGCAAAACAATCATTGAACTCATTAACTATATCAATTTCATTTTAAATTATGAGACTCTAATTATCTGGAGAGCTTTTAGAGCTCTTTTGGAGTTAAAACATTGAAAGAAACTTTTGATGTCATCCTTAGACTCCAGTGCAATCTTCCTTTCAACATTCCTGCTAGCAAATCTACTATTATTTTTAACTCAACCTGTAGACTTGGGTACTTCTGCTTTACTCTGAAATCATTAGTCAATTTCCTTTTGTGGAACAGAGCCCTTTTCCTCCTCACCTTATTCTTAATTTCGTTCAGTAAACCACCTTGGCTGCAATTGGTTAGATTTAGTTTTGCTGGAAACAGGTATGAAGTCCTCTTGCACTTGCAACAATGAGCTTTTTAAAAACTCCCATGCCTCTTCAACCATTTTGTTATTTAACTCCATCCAGTTTACAGTTTCTAGTTTCAGTCTCCTGCCGTTAAACTTAGCTTTCCTAATGTTGCTTTGGACTTTGCTCTTTGGGCACTAAAATTAACCTCAAATTGAACCACGTTATGATCACTACTGTCAAGTGGTTCTAAAACCTCTAACTTTCCAATCCTATCCTGGTTTTACACAGAATGGCTTATTCCTTGGGAAGGGTTTAAACACACTGAGCAAAAAACGCAATTCTACACCAATTCCACCATCTTAGGTTTATTTACAGTAGAGCCAGAGACTATGCCCCACTGTATCCCAGGTAATTTAGTATCACTCTTAATTTATCACAATCCTGATGTCATTGTCCAACATTCTGCTTTCCTCTGCAGCTACATTAGGTGATCTATAACAAACACTGACAATTAGGCCATTTCAGTTTTTAGCATGTACTTTTACCATACAACTTTTGTACTTTTATTTTTATCAGTGAGCTCCCTTGCCTGCAAGTTTTCTTTTACGTATACTGCAACACCACCTCACTTCTTGCCTATCTGGTCCCTACAGAACAACATGCAACCATCTATATTATATTCTTCTCCATCATTGTCACTCATCCATGTTTCAGTTATTCCTATAATATCATAAGAATCTGATTAAATAAAAGCCTCTAAATCATGAATTTTATTTCTAATACTCCTAGCATTTAAATACAGACTGCAAATGGTAGGCCTTTTACAGTGCCCACCTTTAATATTGATTGGGGCTTTCCACCTCCCTGCCCCCCAGTCCCGAGTTTAAACATTCCTCAACTACTCTACACATACACTTCCTCTATACACCGGTTCCCCTCTGGTTCAGATGCAACCCGTCCGGCTTGAACAGATCCCACCTGTTCCAGAAGGTCCTCCAGTGCCCCATAAACCTAAACCCCTCTTTCCTACACCACCATTTAAGCTACATATTTTATCTCCTTCTCTCAGCTAACTTAGCCTGGTCTCAAATGGCATGGGAAATATTCCAGAGAATACCACCGTGGACGATCTGCTTCCATGTTTATATTCGGCATCTATAAATTTATCCTGCAGAACAGCCCTCCTGCCCTTTCCTATGTCATTGGTGCCAAAATGCACCATGACCACTGGATCCACCCTGGCTGGGGCCAAAAGCCTGTCCATATGATTCAGAAGGTCCCCTACCTGGGCACCAGGCAGGCAAGACACCGTACGGGACCCTCTATCACGAGTGCACACATAACTATCTACACCTCTGATAACTGAATCCCCTACTACCACAACCTCCCTCCTCTTGGGGTAGGCGGCTCCTTGGTGCCCAAGGGCCCACCTGCCTCCCCAGTCCCTTCCGGCTCTAAAGCTGGAAGCACCTGAAACCTGTTTGACACAGTCACCTCAGGTGATGCCGCCTCTGTAACGTGTGTACGCCCTTTCCAGCGATTACGACCTACAGTCACCCAGCTTCTTCATTTTCCCCCGTCCCCACTTGCGGCGTAAAAGGCATATTAACCATCTCTTCTAACTCCATGTTGTGTTGGATGAGAGCCAGTTGCTCGAGATCATGAACCTGGACCATCAGTGAGTCCACTAGCTGACATCACTCGCAGAAGAAGTCCAACTGGATGCAAGCATCCAGAAGGGCAAACATCATGCAAACACAACACTGGCCCCATAACTATCTCACTTTAACACTATCCCTTATAACACTAACACTATCCCTTACTCCCAGCTCAGTATATTTATATTAGAGTATTTCACTTTGAATTGATTTAATTCACGGGTACTTAATAAAATAATGTGTTGAGTACAATAAAACACTAACACTTACGTTAAAACAGAACTTTTAATTATTTGATATGGTCAGAGAGATAAAGACCTTAATTAATCATAAGCCAACCAAATGAACTATTACTTTACTTCGCTTTACATGGTCCAGTAGGAAGTTAAGTGAAGTTGCTCTTGGGAAGTCACAGCTAGCAGGCTATTGCCAGAGCAGGAAAAAAAGTGGAAAATGTCCTCCCAGCCCCAACGGGTGACCGAGCAAGGCTCAAGAGCAACTGTCCTTTTCTGACACTAGTTATCATTACCGATGTTAGATAATACTACCCCGTGGATGTTTGTTACGAAGTTACATGGATAGAAAATACCACTCACGTGACACCCACAGCTGCACCCCACTGTTGGCAACACGCGGACTGTTTGAACGACAGACACGCGCACACACAACACCAAAATATTAATAATAATAAAAAAACAGCCACCCACGTAAACTGTATTAGCACACAAACACACAAATATACTCTCAAACAATCCCAAAATAACTGCTGCAACACGCACATAAGTGCACACCGCGTCAAAATACTCTCGCAGTTCAGTAATCCCAGAGCCTCTGCACCACCTTGTTTATCCATAAGATCTCACCTTTTAAAAGTTGTTGTGGCTTCTGGGTCGTTTCTATCCAATGTGCTATTGCCCAGCCCTATGAACAAGTTACTACAATTTAAAAGTGGCAAAAGGGACCCTTATTGGAAAGTGGCACCCATTTGAGTCCACAAGACAGCTGAAACAGGAATATACTGACCAGGGTCGGTATGCATAAAACTTCCTAAGAATGCTCCTAAGAATGCTCCTAAGAATGCTCCTAAGAATGCTCCTAAGAATGCTCCCACCCTTGGACTTGAGTTAAAAAAATCTTAGCAAAAAGTAGGACCTAAGAGGATTGTATAAAGCTGCTAAAAGTAACTTTCAGCAAAGTG